>JANTPZ010140446.1:0-62774 GCA_025593235.1 Vachellia pachyceras | reverse complement strand
GACATTCTCTTCTCTACCACTCAGCGCATCATTGAAGATGACAAGATTCAATCCATCAAGAATATTCTCAATCCATCCTTCAATGATATGATCAATCGTTGGTTTCCTCCTGGTCAAGGATGGTTAAGATTGGATGTTGATGGCTCAGTTCTTCAGAATGGTCAAGCTTCCTGTGGCGGTCTCCTAAGGAATTCTGAAGGTGCTTGGGTTCTGGGTTCTCCAAAAGGATTGGTTATGCTCCTCCAACTTTGGTGGAGCTCATCGCTATTCACGAAGGGTTGCTCCTCACTTGGGCGCATGGTTTCCGTCGGATTGCTGTCTTCTCAGATTCTTCAGAAGCCTTGGCGCTTATCGGCAAAGATCTTTCGCCTTTTCATCCTCTTAATGGTCATATTGGGCATCTCCGTAACCTTCTCATGCAGGATTGGACGATCACGTTTGATTACATGTCCAGAGTAGCTAACCGTTGTGCGGATTTTATCGCCCGTCAGAGTCACGACACAGATTTGGAAACTACTGTTCTCCACTCACCTCCCCCGGAGATTCATGCTCTTTTGTATGAAGATTTCAGTTGTTTATCTCTCTAGCGTCTTCCTTTTGCTTCTCCTTTTGTATTCCAAAAAAAAAATTAAGCAATTACTTCCAAACTCCCCCAATTTCGACTAACAAAATACAAGTATTTCCTTCCATACTACCCAAAAAAAACCAGAACTTTTTCAGGAAAAAATTTTAATAAATTCTCGTAAACACCAATGACAAAAAATGCCATCATCGAGAGACATCATGAGAAAAATCTAATAAAATGATGCTGTATTATTTATAGCATCAAAATTTTTATTACCAATTTTCCCCTGTAAATACTTATGGCAGAAAAATAGTTTCTCACCAAGAAATTTTAAGAGAAAGCAAAATCTATTTTTTTGTCTCTTCACATGGACTCGATGCCATATATATAAATATATATTCCTTTTTCCCTTTTTTAAAAACAATCATAGAAAACAAAAAATATAATTGTTAATGGTCTTCGCCCACATCAAAAGTCTTCAGTCTTTGGAGCTTGTACATTAAAAATGGACATGAAATTGCCAAACGTGAAATGAACACCACAACATAGTGGTCCTATGTATGAAACTACGAAAAAGAGCTCATTATTAAGGATGATGAAAGAGATGGGGCTTCGTTAACGAGAGTCAAAGTGTAATACCCACATTTTTGGCAACTGGATATAAAGGTAAAACAACTAGTTAAAGTTAAATTAAGGCTTTAGAGAATGAAAAGAAAAGACAGGAAAAGAAAAGAAAAGTGAAAAATGTCATTTGACTAGTGTAAAAAAAAGTAAATGTAAAATGGTCATTTTTAAAATGTAAAGAACTTAAGGGTCAAGTGGTAAAGTCAAGGAACCTAAATATCATTTAAGAAGTTCAAGGGAATTTTGGTAAATAAGTAAAAAAATAAAGTGCATTTTGGTCAAAATTTAACCAAAATATCAGAAAATTTTATAAAGTTCGAAAATATAGAAAAATTTACTTAGCAGGAGTTGAGGCCCGGTTTAGATCAAAATGACAAGAATAACCTTTACGAGAATTTTAAAGATTATTTAATATTTAGATATTTAATAAATAAATAATTAAATTTAATTATCCAAGCTATCGAGAGACCTCAGATATAAGATATCAGGGTAAGAGAAAATAGCTCAAAAATTCTATTATTTTACAAGTTAATTTCCAAGAGAAAGTCAAGAGTAGTTTCTCCATAGAAAGGATAAAGCTAAAAAAAACCCAAAAATGAGTTTTCTTCAAAAATTAATTAAGGACAATTTTCGAAACAGAATGGGAAAAGAAAAATCATGGAGTTATTTTTGATCCGATAAAGTAACTTCATGGATAGTTAAAGTAACTCATATGAAGATTTTGATCACTATAGTATAACAATGCATCAATTTATTATCTACTGTGATCGTAATTCGTAAGGAATCATTTGAATGAGTTTCATGTGATAAGGCGGCACAAAAACTTGTCCCTCTTAAATACATTTAATTTTATATTTGAATTCACATACCAATACATATTTAAATCTGAACTAAATGTTGTTTACTTTATTATACAGAAAAGTGGTGGTTGTATTATAGGGGTTTAGTGCTAGAGTTGTAGCAAATTATTATATGTATTTTTAGCCAAACTTCTTCCTCTTCTAGATGTGAAAGAAATTTGAGCTTATTTGAGTGTTTCTACACTAAAAGAAGAAGCAGATTGGAGCATGAAAGGATTAATCATTTGGTTTTCACAAACTACAATCTAAGATTAAATTATAGATAACATATAATTAACTTATGGATGCTTTTATGATTTTAATAAATATATATTTCATTACTAATTATATTCTTTTATTTTGTCATTACAGGAATACATTGAAAAGGAGGGATGGAATCTATGATCCCATTGATCAATTGGATTATTGGGTGGTTGAAGAAGATTCAACTCCTGAATCTGATAAGCCATAAGAGATAGATGTTGAACTTGACCAAATTGCAAGGGATTATGGAAGTTTATTATTATGTTTGATTGTTTTTCACTTTTTAAGATTGATTAGATTTTTACTTTATGAATTTTATTAACCATGCACTACCAAAAAATAGTATTTCGCAGCAGTTCATTAGTAGCGATTACAAAAACCGTGACTAAACGATGCACTTTGTAGCGACTTTAGGTCAAAGCGCTACTAATTTAAGACGACAATCTAGGAATGAATTTAGTAGCGGTTTAAAACCGCTACAAGAACGAAACAAGAATTTGTTGCGATTATTTTGTACATTTGCAGCGTTTCAATAAAGGTTGATCACTGTAGAAACGAAAGGTTTTCAGTGGCAACGACATTTCTAGCAGTTTTAAAAACAGTTACTGATTTGCATCAAAATTTGTAGCGGTTTTTTCAAAAATAACCACCGCAAAAATGAAAAGTCTCTCAATTAGTAGCGGTTCAGACAAACCACTACTAAATAGCGCCATTTCCCAGGAGACGCGCTAATTTTGCAGCGGTTATGGTAGCGGTTTTTGCAGAACTGCTACTAATTTGCAGTGGTTTGTTTAAAACCACTGCTAAATCAACGCCTATATAAATCCCCACCTCACTTCGTCGCTTTTGCCTTTTCTAAAACATTTCATCAGAGTGCAATATTTTGAGTTTTCTAAAAGTTTTTTTAGATATTCAATTTTTTAAGCTTAGTTTTAAAATTTTTATGTATTTATTTTTATTTAATTTTTTATTTTTTATATATTTAGATTTATTTTTAAAATTTTATTTATTTTATTTTAATTAATTTTTTAAATTAATTTTTTTTAGATGGCTGGTAAGGAACACAGTCAGATGCCTGGGAAGGAGCCTTTATTCCAGATGGTGGAGATGGACATGAGGAATGGGACGTTATGTTGAGCATCGACGACTTCAGCGATATCAGCATCTCAATTCAAGAGGTTGAGATGTTTGAAGACCAAGATATCGAGAGGGAACAAGGATTCCGACGCCTTTCTGCTAGTCGATCCACTGGGTTTGAGGTGGACGTTCAGGGTAAGTAAACAATTAATACATTATTTATTTAAAATGATTTATTTAATTTGTTTATTAATAAATAATTATTTTATGAAATAATTGTATGAATTCAAATTTCAGATACGATAGGGGTTGCAATTACGAAGAAGCTCACACTGAGAGATGTACACCAACTCCCTATGGATAGAGAGTTGTCATGCAGTTGGACGACATCACCCGGCAGCCACGGGGGAAGGACCGCAACCTGACTGAGCAGTGCGAGAACTTTCTGAGTTCGACATTAGCGTTGAGACCTGGAAGAGGATCCAGCAGAGTCTGAAGAACGCTGTATGGGAGAAAGTGAAGGTAAAATTTAAATTATTTAAAGTGTTGTAATTATTTCTAATTAATAAATAGTTTAATAACTTTAATTTCGAAGAAAGGGGAAGGCTGGAAGAACAGGCAGAGTCGCTTGTACCACCAGAAGGAGGGGGACGGGATGAGGACCATCCAGGAGTTGGAGGCGGATGTCCTAGACACGGTTGATGTGGCAGACTGGGCCAGATTTGTCTAGTGGAGTAGTAGGCCATGTCGAGGAGGGTTATACGGAGCCGGGCCCCGCAGACGATCCACCATACAGCAAGATCGACCGTTCTCCATCGCGTACTCAGAGATAGATGAGGCGGCATAGAAGTAGTGATGGAGGGCGACCTACGGGGAGATGTTTGTGGCTACCCATATACACAGATGGATCTCCCCTGACGCAGGAGACCGATGAGATCATTGTAAGTATTTTTAAATTTATAGTTAATTTTTAAATATGTAGTTTTTATAATTAATTTTTTGAATTTTATAATTAATTTATGAAATTAGTATTTTATAAATAATTAGTAATTTTTTAATGAATTGTAATTATTTTGTAATTTTGATAAATATTTAAATTGTATAATTAATTTTTAAATAAATAATTTTGTAACTATTTTTAAATTTTGATAAATATTTAGAAATTTTTATAATTAATTGTTAAATTATATAATTAATTTCAAAATTAGTAATTTTATAATTATTTAGTTATTTGATAATTAATTTTTAAATTGTATACTTAATTTGTAAATAATTTAGTTGTAATTAAGTTTTACATTAATTTGTAAATAATTTTAGTTGTAGTTAATTTTTACATTAGTTATTTTTTAATTTTTAATATTTTGATTTTATTTCTTTTAGTACAAAGTCATATTCAGCGTACAAACGCTGAGCTGAGGGAGTCTCAGGGTTAGCTATAGACCCCATTGCCTCACTGAAGGTGGCCATGGAGGGGCGTGACAGGAACCCCTACCGACTCCTAGGGTTTGGGTTTAGGGTGACCCAAATCATTATCTATGGGGGTCGAGGATATGAGGCTGAAACTTCCTCTTTTGCTGCTGCGTCCCAAGCGACTACATCTGGACCTCGGCGGCACAGCGCACCAGAGGCGGATAAAGATGACTTGCATGCACAATTGCAGTTGCAGCAGCAGTAGGAGCAGATGCAGTGGCAGAAGGAGTAGTTGGAGCAACAGTTCGAGTCGTGGGTGCAGGAGGCAGAGACCTGAGTGCGCTCAGAGTTGCAGTTGCAGATCGAAATTTGGAGGCAAGATGTGAATGTCATGCTGCAAATGGCATTCTAGGCTGCCTTTCCTGGCTCTGCTCCACCTGAGTTACCTCCGGTGCCGGCTATGGCCCCCATCCCAGCTTCTTAGCCCCCAACGGACAATTCATTTTTTGTATTCTTTTTTTTTTGTATTTTTGATACAATTTTTATTTAAAAATTTTGTCTTGTTCTTTAACTTTATTTAATTGAGATTTCAAATTTCTTTAATAGTATAATTTTACAAATTAAAGTTAATAATTTTACAAATCATTAAATAACATAAATATTTAAAAAACAAATAATTTTACAAAATAAAGTTAAATAAATTTTAATTCTGAAATTAAATGATTTGTTTTAAAATTTGATTCACTTTACTTAAATTTAAATTTTGAATAATTATTATTAATTTTTGAATAAAATGAATTAATGATTATAAATATTAGTAGCGATTATAAACCGCTACAAATTTGAAATTTTGAAACAAAATTTACTTCTGTAACCGCTGCAAATTTGAAATTTGAAAATTTGCCTCTTTTTTTGGCGGTTAGTAAACCGCTACAATTCCAACCGTCAACTGATTAGCAGCGGTTTTAAATCATTGCAAAGTTCAACAGTCATGCATTTTGTAGCCTTTTTAAAATTGCTGCAAATTTGTAAGCGTTGACAAACATCAATTTAAGCCTTCCAAAATCATATTTCTTGCAAATTCTCTATTCTTCCTCTAATTTCTGTTTCTGATCACACTTTCTTATTCTTGGTGATATTGTGCTTAAGTCTCTTGTGATGGATAAGTCATGGATCAGGTTTAAACAGTCTCTTGGATTTTGCTGATAAACATGGCAAGATTAATGGTAAGATTTCATGTCATTGCTCTAAATGTAATTTCAAAGAATGGCATGTTAAAGATGTTGTCATGGAGAAACAGGTGATGTCTTGAGAGAGTGTACTGCTGCATAGTGGAAGAGGATCGTGTTGACCCCGTCAATGATACACTTTGTGATGCTTTTTGGGTTCATGACAATGTAGTCACAGATGAAGTACAAGGTCTAGAACCTCAGTACATGAGGAACGTGGAAGCTCATACTTTCTTTGAGCTCATGGAAGAAGCTGACAAAGCTATACATCCAGGATGTGGAAAATACTCCAAATTATCTTTTTTAATTAAATTGTACCACATTAAGTATCTATGTGGTATATCTGATAGGGGAATGTCGATGATATTAAAATTGTTACTTGACACATTCCTTGAAGTATTGATCCCAATATCTTTTTTTGATGCAAAAAAGATTATCACTGAATTAAGTATGAAGTATGAAAAAATTCATTCATGTCCAAATGATTGCATGCTTTATTGGGGAGAAGATACGGATAGAGAAATTTGCAAGCGGTGTAACACCTTGAGATACAAGCCGGACAAGAAGGGGAAGAATAAGAAGATACCTGCAAAGATTCTTAGGAATTTTCCTTTGAATCCAGGACTTTAGAGATTGTATTTCTCGACTAAAACTTCTGAGCACATGAGGTGGCATACTGTGGAAGCGAATCCCTGATTGTAAGTTAAGACATCCGCGGGATTCCGAGGCTTGGAAGGGGTTTGACAAAGAATTTCTAGATTTTGCGGCGGATCCCAGAAACATACGGCTTGCTTTGGTGACTGACGATTTAATCCTTTCGTGAACCTAAGCACAAGTTACAGTATTTGGCATGTGGTATTAATTCTATACAATTTGCCCTCTTGGATGTGTATGAAGCAGAACTCATTCATTTTGTCTATGATCATCCCAGGAAAGAAAACATCGGGCAACGATATTGATGTGTACCTGCAACCCTTGATAAAGGAGTTGGTTGAATTATGGAATGATGGGGTTGAGACATACGATGCATATGATAAGGAGCTGTTCAAATTGGGCGTTGCTTTGATGTGTACGATAAGTGACTTTTCCGAGTCTTGGAACTTTATCTGGATGGAACATGAATACTGGCCTCGCTTGTCTCTATGTAACTTTTACGTGAAGCCATTACGCCTACCACACATTCGGAAGTGATGCTTTATCGGACAACGCCGCTTTCTTGATGTCAAGCACAAATTTATGTCGAAGATAAAAAACATAAAGATTGGGTTGTTGTTGTTCATTTTAAGCCCGTAGATATTTATGACATGGGTGATAGGGATGAACAATTGACACATAAGGCGGAGCCATTCCAGCATACTAATTTTCAAAACTTCTTACCCGAAGGAGATGAAGATTTACCTCTTATTAGAGCTGATGAAGATGAATAAATAAATCAGGTACGTAATTTTTTATTTTTTTTATATGTTGAACGTATTTGCAACGATTCAAAAACCGCTGCAAGAACATCACCTAAAATGGTCCAAATACAACCGCTGCCATAGTAACCATTGCAAAATTGCGTTACCTAAACCGCTGCTAATACGTCAAGAAAAGTCTATAAATACCCTTCCCCCTCCCCATACATTTACCTTTGGCTCTCTATGATGTTGCCATTTCATCTGTTTGTCTTCTCGTGGTTTAGTATTTTGCTTGGTTTATTTTCTTGTAGGGTAATTGTGATTTTATTTAATTAATCACTTTAAATATTTGGTTTTATCCTGCTATAGTTTTTTTTTCTTGTTTATTTTTTAGTTTAATTTTGGCTTTATTGTTTTATTTTTTGTAAATGTTTAATTTCGTCATTTTTTTATTTCTGTTTACTTATTTATAATGTTTTGGTTCAAGTTTTTTGCTCAATATAATATAAGCACTATTTAAAAATTTATTTTTGTTTTTTTGTTTTAATTAAATATTTTTTGCTTGTTTACTTTGTAATTCTTTATTAATTTTTTTATTTTTGATAAATAAATTTTAATTAGGCAACAATTTTTTCTAATAATTTCATAATATTTAGTAGCGATTTTATAACCGTTACAACTATTCACAAATTTTTAAACCTATCTACGTTTTTTTATTTTTTTCCATTAAATAACCTTTAGTAGCAGTTCACAACTGCTACAAAAAAAGGCACGAACTACTATTTCAACTTAGTAGCGGTTGATGAAACCGCTGCAAAAAATTTGGAGTGAATTTTTTACTCTTGAAAAAAGAGCGAGAATTACTATTTTATTTAGTAGCGGTTATGTAACTGTTGCAATTTC
The DNA here is from genome assembly GCA_025593235.1 of Vachellia pachyceras. Taxonomy (NCBI): domain Eukaryota; kingdom Viridiplantae; phylum Streptophyta; class Magnoliopsida; order Fabales; family Fabaceae; genus Vachellia; species Vachellia pachyceras. Next base: position 54,466 of record JANTPZ010140446.1, on the reverse strand, counting down.
ATTTTTTGGGCAGTAATTACTATTTTAATTAGTAGCGGTTTTGGTTACATTAGTACTGGTTATGGGCTGCTACAACATGTGTGTCACTCCTTCCATTTTGTCGAGAATTTGTAACGGTTATTTTATAACCGCTGCAAATTTAGTATCGGTTTAATCTATGTATGCCGCAGTTCTTTTGAACGCTGCTAAATCATTTGCTACGATGAGTTTTACAGCGGTTCGTCTAACTGCTGCAACATGTTCTTGTAGCGGTTATAACCGCTACAAATACATAAAATAACCGCTACTAATGTAGACTTTTTTTGTAGTGATGTTTTTACTTTTTAATTTAGTTTATATTTAGGTGATACAGATATGCACATTACTAGCTCCTCATCTTTGAATGATGATGATGATATTGCTCTTAGTGCCTTTGATTTTTCTCCTACAGCTTTGCCTCCTAATATCTCAATACCTACATATTTAAATGATGTTAATGTTAATTTTGGAGTTGATTATTAGTCTGGATGTTCAAGAGTTACGGGGGAAATATTTTGTTATAATATATATAAATATAATTTGATATTTTGTAGGGATCAATTTATTGAAATTGTAAAGAATGTTAGATGATGGATATGTTAAAAAGTACATGATTACTTAATTAGTTTGTTAATTATTAGTAATGATTTTTACTATTTTTATTTAGAATCGTATTTTTAATTTTTTAATTCCTTACCGATCTAACCCCCGGCTTAACTCTGATATGTCCCACTAACCCTTAACTCACTGTCTTGTTTGGTCTAGTCATCGGTCTGAGTTTGATAACCTTGTTTTTGACAAAAAAAAAAGAGATACAAATATAATAATATAATTTGGATTTAAGCCAAAAAAATTTGCAATCAGATCATGCAAAATGACAACTTTTTATCAATTTTGGAATACCTTTTCCAAATTAAACTCTGCACAAGATGTAAATAAAAAACAAAGAAAAACAAGACTTGATTGGACAAGAAATTAAGTTTACGTCAAAAGAACACAATTTGGACACCCACCGCACTACCTTTAAAAAACAAATATTTTAATGGACATATATAAATTAAACTAAAAGAAATTGAAACATATTTATTAAGCTTTATTTATACATCTTTTGTACTTGAATTTTCAGAGTTTTTAATCCAATTTTAGCCCATTCATTACCCTTCTTATGCTTAATTTGAGAATTAGAGTTGTTGATTTGGATTAGTGTAATTTTGGATGCATTTGCCATAATTATGATATAACTTAGCTTAAATTCCATCATGAGCAAATGATACTTCAAATATTTGCTATTTCATTTCAGGAACTTTAATGACGAACTTGAGAAAAAATCTCTGGAGAAGTTTGCCACGGCTAAAGTTCAAGGAAGCCAACAAAGGACTCTCGGGAAAGGTTCGCCACGGCGAATATCGCGTGTCAGCACTAGAATTTGCTCCAATTGAAAAATAAACCCGATCCCATTCCTCGGATCCGACGGTTAGGAGCACCTAATTAGGGTAAGTTCGAAGGAAGCAAAGGGAGAGGAGGTAGAAAACACTGGAGACACAATTTCTCTTATCCTCTCTACTCATAAAACCTACTTTCACTCTATTTCATCACCATCACTCCATCATGAGCTTTTCATCTTCCTTTCAGAGCCCGCTTTCACATAGAATGAGTGGCTGAGCATCTCCTTTCCTCTTGAGAATGAAGACAGTTTGAGTTCGAAGTTCTGAAAGGGGAGTATTTGTTTTCAATCTGTATCTATGTTATGGATTACTTGGATTCTAAGTTAGACCTTGTAATTTGTAAGTAGATGCTTGGTCTCGGTCGAGCCAAACTTAGATTATTTGTGTATTGAAGTTGTTTTGTGTTTGACATAGTAGAATGAAGTCTCATTTCTACTTATTCAATGAAATCTTTATTTATCTCTTCAATCTTCCTAGTTGTGCTTGATTTTAGAGGCAATAATGTGTTAGTTGAATTTTGCACCTTGCGACTTCCGTACGTACAATAAGTGTTTTTGAAGGGTTTCATAGAATGGAGTTCATTATATGGAATTTCTGACCCAGCGAGTTGTTGGGGGTTATTATTACGAAACTTAGTGCGAAAACTAATATTTTCCCTCATCTTTTGCAAACTATGATGGCCTACTCATTTTCAAGAGGAATTCCACTATCCAACACCTTTTCACTCCAATCCTGCTTTACTGCTTCATTTAATTAGAAAAAATCAAAAACAAGTTTTAATTTGAATTTAGTTATTTTGTGCATAGCAATTCTGAACAAAAAAAATGTTTCCATTCGCATCGTAAATGTAATCACAAGCTATTAACTATTGGTACGTATTAGCTCCGAAGAGAACGACCATAGGGTTGCACCCTGTGCAGTCCTTGAAAATCACAATTATTATTTTTTTGATCCATTTCCAAGTCTAGACAATGACAAAATTTTCTAATCTATGGATTAGTCAGATCACATATCACAAACTTAAGATCTAGATTATTCAGCAAGTCCTCAAAGATTTCATAATGGAAAACATGAGGCAAAAATGGAGTAAAATTTACAATCCATTAATTACATTATTTGCATATCCTGATTATTCACTAAATGCTGTATTGTGACATTACTGAAAGGAATGGCTAATCGGAGGTTGAAGGATAAAAGCCTTTGAGACACTTGCTCCATTGATGGTCAATATTTTGGAGATGGATTCAAGCATGCTAGCGCTATTGAGACCACAAGAGCCACATCTTGTGCATCTTTTCGTGAAGGCAATGGAAGACGTGGATCTAAGACATCTTTTAGCAAATTGGTTTCATTATATGTCTTCGAAAAGGACAATACCAAATCCCTGGGATGCTTGCCCATGATGGTTTCCAATATCACCACTCCAAAACTATAAACATCACATTTTTCAGTCACAACTAAGGTGTATGCGAGCTCTGCAATGAACCAAAAATCAAACAAGTTAAGTGTTTATCCCAAGGTAAATAACTACAAGTGTAAAATAAAACAAGAGTAGCAACGAAGAATTGGACAGGCTAACCTGGAGCAATATAGCCATAAGTACCAACTATGAGAGTTTGATTAGATGTATCTGGATCAATGATTCTGGCTGTGCCAAAGTCAGATACAAAAGCATCCATGTTTGAGTTCAGCAATATATTACTACTTGTTATGTCTCGATGGATGATTGGAGGAGCACAATGATAATGCATGTAGAACAAAGCATTTGCTATTCCTTTGATTGCATTCACTCTCTTGCTCCAATCGAATTCTTTAGCTTCTCCATCATTATTCAAGGCATAAAAAAGGCTTCCTCTTTCCATATATTCGTAGATGAGAAACATGCATTGATTATGCAAACAATAACCATGGAGCTTTATAATATTACGATGCCGAATTTCACTTAACATCTTCACTTCATTGTGAAAACTCTTGGCAAAAGATGTGTTCCCATATTCTCGTCTATGAAGTTTTTTCAATGCTACAACTTTTCCTCCAGGAAGCTGTGCTCTATCAACGCTTCCGTAGGCACCGGTTCCAATACAATATTTGATGTCAAAGTATTCTGTTGCTTCAATGATATCCTCATATGCAATTTTTCCATCAAAATTCCATATGGAAAAGAAATCCCTATTCTTTGTTTCTCTTGTATCAGTGTTGGATTTCTTGTTCTTTTTGAAAGATTCAAATAAGATGAAGCCCAGAACAAATATGATGACAAGAACAATTGTTAAAGGAATAATGATTTTCCTTTTATAAGAATGATGTATCTTCTCTAGACCAAGTAATTCTTTATTACCATTGAAAATATCATGTGGAAAAGTTTTGTACACTTCACTTGGAATATAGCCGCTAAGATGATTGTACGAAAAGTTGATGTAGTGTAGCTTACCAAGTTCTCTAGGTATACTCCCCGAGATATTATTGTAGCTCAAATCAAAGCTACACATTTGTGGAATACTGCATACACTAGATGGTAGTACTCCTTTAAATTTGTTGTGACTAAAGTTACCTTGAAAGTCAAAATTGTTTTCAAAGCAGGAAATCTCTCCACTCAAATTATTTTGGGAAATATCTACAGTAGAAAGATAAAGGAGAAGTCCAAACCCTACTGGTATAGTACCACTTAATTTATTTTGGGAAACATGAAAGTTTTTTAAAAATGTCAAATTTATAATTGAAGAAGGGATATCACCTGCAATGAATAAATTTGAGGACAAATATAAGATATTGAGATTTGTCACCAGACCCAAAGGAAAATAAGCAATTATAAGAAAGGAAGAGTAACACACGTATAAGGGTGTTGCAAGATAAATCCAAACTTAAGAGACCATCTAGAGCCCCTATCCGAGTTAGAACTGTACTAGTCAAAATACAATTTTGATTTGCAAATGTATTCAAGGGATCTCATCAAATAAAAAACTAAGTGTAGTATGAGTAAAGGAGACCTCACCAGTGAGATTGTTACAAGACAAGTACAAATACTCGAGATTATAAAGAGCTTCTATCTGTATTGGAATGGTTCCTATCAACATAATAGTATTAGGTTGTATAGAGGTAAATGGTAACTTAGTTGTAATTGATTTTGTAAAGAGTGAATAGTAGCTTACCATTAAGGTTGTTTCGATTCAAAAAAAGATCAGTGAGATTTTGAAGAGCTTCTATCTGCAATGGAATGGTATCTGTCAATATATATAGGTATTATATTGTATAGAGAGAAATACAATATTCCAAAATTAAATGAGTTTGCAAGTTAAGTGTAAAACACATCTCACCAGTGAGATTATTATAAGACAAGTCCAAATACTTCAAATTATAAAGAGCTCTTATCTAATTTGGAATGGTACCAATCAAACATCTTCCCTTTATTATTCTAAATCAAGATTGGTACCACATGTTAATAGTAAATGGTAACTTACATATATGATTTTGGTAAGAGTAAATGCTAGCTTACCAATAAGGTTGTTTTGATTCAAATAAAGATTGATGAGATTTTGAAGAACTCCTATCTGCATTGGAATGGTACCTGCCAATATAAAAGGTATTAGGTTGTAAAGCAACAAACACAATATTTTCAAAATAAAGTGAATCTGCAAGGTAAATGGAAAGCACATATCTCACCAGTGAGATTGTTATATGACAAATCCAAATACTGTAGATTTTGAAGAATTCCTATCTGTAATGGAATGATACCTATCAATATATATATATATAGGTATTAGATTATATAGAGGTAAATACAACATTCCAAAATTGAGTGAGTTTGCGAGGTAAGTAAAAAGCACATATATCACTAGTGAGATTGTTACAAGACAAGCCTAAACACTCCAGATTATGTCGAGCTCCTATATGATTTTGAATGGTACGTATCAAACCCATTTCAGAGTGTTTCAATTATTATAGGTTGGGAAATGCAGTGAGGTTGAGATATGCTAGCCGAGGGTGTTGAGGAGCGGCCAATAATGGTCGATACATCTAAACAAGTTTCCAAATGCCTTACTAGTGATAAGGGTCAGAGGAGTTGTTGGGATTATTCCACCATTTGGTTTAAAGTAGAGCTTGTTTCTGCTCTGCCATCATATTGGTGGCAGCAAAATTAATCTCAAAGCAAGTTATAACAAAGCATAATAACAATAACACTCTCACACCCATCTCTATTTAACTTGTACCCACAAATTAAATTGATCGATAGCCAAATGAGTGCACCCTCACAGTCTTTACACACACAAAGGAGTATCGAATATTGAATGGCTTTGCAAGCAATGTTTACTCGTCCAGAGTAGTCATACCGTGTGAGTTGGGAAAAATTTTTAATGGTCTATCTCAGAATTAAAGTCTTTAGCCTTTTCATTTTTACGGTTTTTTTAAAGATGTGTCAGAAATAAAATTATACAAATAGACTAATATTTATCATTTTTTCCGTAAACTAACTTGTCTGACTTATAACTCTTATATTATATAATCATAAACATAAATATTTCATAATATATAAAATCTAAAGTAACTTATTTATCTTTTTTATTATCTAAAATTAAGGACCGGAAGCAGTACTTTATTCTTTTATCACACCTTGTTATGAGTCGGAACCCGTTTTTAGTCCTCTATCATAGGGTGGCAATTTTGGGGAGGAAAGTAATGGCATGACATATTAGTAACATCACTATTATTATTACAAAGTGTTATAAACACAAAAGGAACCTCAAGGTAGTAAGAGTGAAAAGAACTCATCAGTGAGATTGTTATGGGAAAAGTTCAAATGCTTTAGATTATAAAGAGCTCCTATTTGCATTGAAATGGTACCTGTCAATATAATAATATTAGGTTGTATAGAGGTAAATACAATATTTCAAAATTGAGTGAGTTTGCAGGGCAAATGGACAGCAGATATATCACTAGTGATATTGTTGCAAGACAAGTTCAAGTACTCTTGATTATGAAGAGCTTCTATTTGATTCAGATTGCTACCTGCCAAACCCATTTCAAAAAGCTTCAATGATCATAGGTTGGGAAATGCTGGAGTGAAAGAGAACTCACCAGTGAGATTGTTACAAGATAAGTCCAAATGCAATAGATTATGAAGCATTCCTATCTGCTTTGGAATGGTACCTACCAATATAACAGTATTAGGCTGTATAGAGGTAAATACAATACTTCAAAATTGAGTGAGTTTGCAAGGTAAGTGGAAAGTTATATGTCACCAGTGAGATTGTTAGAAGACAAGTCCAAATACTCCATATCATGAAGAGCTCCTATTTGATTTGGAATGGTACCTATCAAACCCATTACAGAAAGCATCAATGATTCTAGGTTGGGAAATCAATGAGGTTGAGATATGCTAGTAGAAGAAGTAGGCAATGGTGTTTGATACTTCTGAACAAGGCTTCCATTGCCATCGTAGTAAATGCCTTCCCAGCACAAATGGTTAAAGGAGTTGTGGAGAATATTCCGCCCTTGGGTCAAAAGCAGAGCATGTTTTTGCTCTGCTATAATATTGGCAGCAACAACACCATTAATCTTAAATCAAGTTATAGCAAAGCATAAAAGCTATAGCAATCTCACACCCATGCCTATTTAACTTGTTCCGGCAAATTAAACTAACCGATCGCCAGATAAAAGCACCCACAGACACACACATGTATATCGAATATTGAATGGCTTTACAAGCAATGTTTACTCGTCCAAAGTAGTCATACCGTGTGAATTGGGAAAATTTTTTATGGTCTTCCTCAGTATTAAAGTCTTCAACCTCTTTATTTTTAGGATTTTTTAAAGACATGTCACAAATCGAATTATACAAATAGAATGATATTTATGATTTTTTTTCATAAACTAATTTATCTGTTCTTATATTATATAATCATTCACATAAGTATTTCATAATATATAGCTTTTTATTCTCTAAAAAATTAAGGATCGGAAGCAATACTTTTTTATTTTTATCACACCTTGTTATGAGTTGGAACACGTCTTTACTCCTCTATGAGGTGGTGGAAATATTGGGGAGGAAAGTAATGGCAGGTCACCACCACCACCACTACAAAGTGTTATAAACACAAAAGGAACTTCATCTCAAAACACTGACATGTTAGCAAACAAATAAAAATTGAAGAGGGGACATCGTCTGTAGCAAATAAATTCTAGGAAAAATATAAGTTCTTGAGATTTGTTGCAAATATTGTAAGAAAAGTGTAAATATTGGATGGATGGATGAAGAGCAGGTCAAAATATTTTGAAGGAGAGTTGTACCTGCTATTCCCATTCTACTAAGATTCAAAATATATAGTTTTTCTAATGTAGTGAAGTTGAGATCAGCGAGCCGAGGTTGCTGTGAAAGGATTCTTGGTTGGTCAATTAAAATAACTCTACCAAAGAGATTGCAGGTTATGCCATGCCAGCCGCAATGATCATTGGAGCCACTATCACTTACGTTCCACCATTTACTCTCAAGTAGTGCATCCTTATTCTCTGCGGTCATGATTCAATCCTTTAAAACATATCTCCAATCTAATATTTTGTAATTTTTTTAGTTTGGATAAAGATAAGAGGTAGCTCACTTGAAATAATATTGTTATAAGACAAGTTTAGATATGCGAGATTTGAAAGCCCTTCTATCTGCGTTGGAACCATACCTGTGAAAACACATTCTTTTGAGGATTAAATGAGTTCTTGGTGTCTCATCAAATACAAACTCAAAGTAGCAAGAGTGAAAGAGAACTCACCTGTGAGATTGTTACAAGACAAGTCCAAATGCTTTAGATTATAAAGCTCTCCTATCTTCTTTGGAATGGTACCTATCAATATAATAGTATTAGGTTGTATAGAGGTAAATATAATATTTCAAAATTGAGTGAGTTTTGCAAGGTAAGTGGAAAGTTATATCTCACCAGTGAGATTGTTAGAAGACAAGTCCAAATACTCCATATCATGAAGAGCTCCTATTTGATTTGGAATGGTACCTATCAAACCCATTTCAGAAAGCATCAATGATTCTAGGTTGGGAAATGAGTGGGGTTGAGATATGCTAGCCGAGGGTGCTCTGGAGAAGCCAATGGTGTTCGATACTTCTGGATAAGGCTTCCATTGCCATTGCAATAAATGCCTTGCCAACAGCAAGGGTTAAAGGAGTTGTGGGGAATATTTCGCCATTTGGTCTAAAGCAGAGCATGTTTCTGCTCTGCTATAATATTGGTAGCAACAATACCATTAATCTTAAAGCAAGTTATAGCAAAGCATAAAATCTATAACACTCTCACACCCATGTCTATTTAACTTGTTCCGACAAATTAAACTAATTGATCGTCAAATGAGGCACACATAGACAACCACAGTCTTTACACACACACACACACACACACACATATTGGATATTGAATGGCTTTGCAAGCAATGTTTACTCATCTAGAGTAGTCATACCGTGTGAGTTGAGAACATTTTTTAATGATCTTCCTCAGCATTATAGTCTTTAGGATTTTCAATTTTGAGTTTTTTTTAAAGATGTGTCATAAATCATATTAGACAAATAATATGATATTTTTCATTTTTCCGTAAACTAACTTTCTGACTTATAATTCTTATATTATACAATCATAAAAATAAATATTTCATAATATATAAAATCTAAAGTAACTTATTTAGCTTTTTTATTATCTAAAATATTAAGGACCGGCAGCAATACTTTGTTCTTTTATCACACCTTGTTATAAGTTTTATCACACCTTGTTATAAGTCGGAACACGTTTTTAGTCCTCTATCATGGGGGTGGCAATTTTGGGGAGGAAAGTAATGGCATGGCATAATAGTAACATCACTATTATTATTACAAAGTGTTATAAACACAAAAGGAACCTCAAGGTAGTAAGAGTGAAAAAGAACTCACCAGTGAGATTTTCAAGGTAGTAAGAGTGAAAAAGAACTCACCAGTGAGATTGTTATAGGACAAGTTCAAATGCTTCAGATTATGAAGAGCTCCTATATGCATTGGAATGATACCTACCAATATAATAGTATTAGGTTGTATAGAGGTAAATACAATATTTTAAAATTGAATGAGTTTGCAAGGCAAATGGACAGCAGATATATCGCTAGTGATATTGTTGTAAGACAAGTTCAAGTACTCTAAATTATGAAGAGCTTCTATTTGATTCAGAATGCTACCTGTCAAACCCATTTCAAAAAGCTTCAATGATCGTAGTTTGGGAAATGCAGTGAGGTTGAGTTGTGCTAGCCGAGGGGACCGTGGAGTGATCCATGGTTGATTAATCTCAAAAACACTTCCATTGTAATCACAATATATTTCTGTCCAGCGACAAGGGTCGGAGGAGTTGTGCGTAACATCATTCCACCATTTGGTCTGAAGCAGAGCATGTTTCTGCTCTGCTATCATATTGGCAGCAACAACACCATTAATCTCAAAGCAAGTTATAACAAAGTATAATAATAGTAACACTCTCACACCCATCTCTATGTAATTTGTTCCCACAAATTAAACTGATTGATAGTTAAATGAGTGCGCACAGAGACGGACACCGTCTTTATATATCGAGGAATATTGAATGGCTTTGAAATTATTGTTTACGCGTTGACGTCGTTTCTTTTTTTTTTTTTCGGTAGTCTTAGCGTGTGAGATGGGAAAAGTTGCTGCTGGTGGGAAACAGAATGAAAATATCATTTCACATACTTTATTTTCCCTTTCATTAATTTATCTTACTTTTATAATTGTATTTTATATTTACAATGGATACCATAAACGTTGAGAAATAACCATTATGAGATCAAGGCTTGCATTAACGCCAAATTGAATGAACTAAAAAAATAAAAAAATGTTTATTTAATAAATGAATGCACCCACAGACACGCAGTCTTTACACACACATGCATATGTACATCAAGGAATATTGAATGGCTTTGCAAGTATTGTTTACGCGTCAAGGTCGTTGGCGGTATTACAAGTTTTAGGATCTTGCAAGTTTGAAGAGAAGTCCTTTTTGTTTTTTGTTTTGAATATAAACTGTAATCATGTTACATCATGCAATTAATAACTGCAACCAAGAGGACTAGAACGCCCTAAGGTGAAGAAAAGTCTTCAATCAGCCATTTTGCAAGCCGATGTGACAGTGTACTTATTTTAATGGATTGCAAAAGGAAAATAAAATTAAAATTTAAACTATATTCGGAAAGAACAATTCTTTTATATATGTTAATTTTTCATTTTAGAAACTAATTAAATTAAAAAGTTGATTTTCCTCCTCAATTTTCATTTTTAATTAATCTATCTAAAATTAATTAAAAACAGTGAGGATAAAAAATCAGCTTTTAGCAATGGCGTTCTTGTCTACTGCTTGCTGTGAATAGGTAAACTCAGTGAATAAATGCTTGTTAATTCTTCGGTCTGTGAATAACTCGTCACATGTATGAAAAATAATAATAAACCCCTTTGCTAGTATAATTTACACTACAAAAAAGTCTTATACAAGACCGAGCAATACTTTCCAACATGACTGTAATAATTATGATTAATTCTTATTATTTAAAAAATTAGGGGTAGATAAAAGATCATTTGATATAATCATTTTACTTTTCATTAATTATCTTATTTTTTAAAATTACATTCTAAATTTACAATGGAGACCAAAGACATTGAGAAATAACCAATCATAATTAAGATTTTTTGCCTAAATCCTTCGTATGGCACTAACTCAACTATAAATAGTTGGCCAAAAAAACTGAACTATAAACGAAAAGCATATTTATATTCCATCGAACTGGTAACCGATACGATTTGGATCTCCCATTGTCACATGATGGGCTGTTTCATAAATGATTGTGCATCTACTTTTCTGTTCACATGATCATCATATCACGTGAGAGGACCCAAACCTTAGTAATATACACATATATAGAACAAAGAACGAAAGAAATAAACAAAAAGTAATCATACCAAGTATTATTCTATTGGAGGCAATTTTATTTGATGTAGTAGATATAGATACATCTTTCAGTAAAAATTAAAACATTGATTTATCATGTTGCAATAAATTAACCCTTTCACTAGATTCAATCCTCCATTAAAAGAACAAAAATATAATGCTGCCTAATTGGAATGAAATGATCATTGTCAATGGTCTTAGTCGTTCTTAAAGTCATATGCAGATTAAGCTAGCAAGCAAAGTTGGATGCTTAGATATAAGTCAATATCAAAGTCTTCACCCTCTACTCCTCCCTCTCAAAATACAAGTCCCATTTACTTGCATGAGTATATAGATAAGAGAAGAGAATAAAATATGGATTAATTCATAACTCTGCATCTTGCTTTCAATAATTTATAAAGACTTTTCTTTAATAAAATCTTGTAAGTTTTATATATTTTTTTACTGTTTTTAAAAATAAGAAAGAATTCAGAAGGTTCCATATATTGTCAGCATTGTCAAAGTTGTCCAAAAGCAATGAACATAAACATAACATTTGAGTTCGGAACAACTGAATCAAAATTTAGCATTATGGAAGGCCTTTGAATCAGTCTAACTTATGAAAGTTTACAATGATAAATGAAGAGTAGTAAGATCAGGAACAAGCACAAAGCTAGAATTGCTGATCTTGATTACTTAAATTTGAAACCTTCTATTTTAAAAGGAATATACACAAAATAAGGAAGTGATTTCCAGCCTTAATGTCTTGAATCATTTAAGATTATTTCAGACTTTCCTCCTCTGCAAAGCAAATGTGAAAATTTTGTCTACTCAGTTATTATCCTAACTATTTCTTTATTGTTATTTGTAAACCTTGGGATCCATCCTTGTTTGATACTATAATTTAATAAATTTTCTAGTTCATGATGTTCATGTTCTAAGGTATCTTTCTCCTCCCATCTAATTTGGAATGGTGCCTAAGAAACCCATTGGACAGATCTAGAGCATCAAATATTGTAGTTTGGGAAATGCAATGAGGTTGAGATCTCAACAATGCTTCCAAAGTCATCATAATACATGCCTTCCCTGTGACATGGGTTAGAGGAGTTGTAGGGAATATTATTCCACCATTTGGTTTGAAGCCTCTTCTCTGTTGGCAAAAAAAAAAGAAGCCTCTTCTCTCATAGCAAAGCTTAATAACGACAACACTCTCATTCCCATCTTTTAATTCCTTTGTTTTTACACAAAAAGGTCACTAAATGAGTGTAATCATAAGGTGTGAAATGGAAGGAGTTGGTTGGCAATTTTCGTCTTCTTATACTTAAAATTTAGCAATTACTTCCAAACTTCCCTAATTTCGACTAACAAAATACTAGTATTTCCTTCCATACTACCAAAAAACCAGAACTTTTTCATGAAAAAATGGTAATAAATTCTCATAAACACCAATGACAAAAAATGCCATCATCCAGAGACGCCATGAGGAAATGGAGAGAACAATATAATAAAATGACATTGCATTATGTGTGGCACCAAAATTTTTATCACCAATTTCCCCTGTAAATACTTATGGCAAAAGATAGATAAAAAATAGTTTTTCACAAAACAATTTTAAGAGAAAGTAGAACCTATTTCTTTATCTCTTCACACGGATTTGATATCATAAGAAAATCAAAGAAAAATATAATTGTTAATGGTCTTCGCCTACATCAAAAGTAAAACCTTTTTTTCCTTTTAAAAAATCAAAGAAAAATAGAAACATAATTGTTAATGGTCTTTGCCTACATCAAAAGTCTTCAGTCTTTGGAGCTTGTACACTGAAAATAGACATGAAATTGCTAAACGCGAAACGAACACCACAACATAGTGGTGTTCGTTCAAATGGGCCACAAAAGAGCTCATTATTAAGGACCACAAAAGAAATGGGCCCACATTAACGAGAGCCAAAGTCTTTGGAGAACGTTCAAATTAAGGCAATGGACATGAACGTAACGTGCCGCACGGTTAGGATTGATTACAGAAGTTACCAGAAGAATTTCTCCAATGTGTTTAGGAATCTGTTGGGAGAAAGGAGTTTACAGATTTTGAGAAGAATTTTACAGAATTCAAGAAGAATTTACAGATTTCGAGATGTTTTTATGGATTTTGAGATGGTTTTATTTTGACTTGCGTACACCGTTGAGAATAAATTTTTCCTAAACACACACGTAGTCTATTGGCACCACACATTTGGGATTGGTGGAGTGCATGCATTTTCCCTTGCTCTTCATAAAAAAGTTTAGGTGATTCGATCCCTTGTGTTTATTAGAGCAAGGAAAACGGGTCGGTCTGTCATACCGGCCAATTAAACCAGTTTAATTAGGGGGTTGGGCTTACAATTTTGAGCTCCTAGAAAGAAAATGGTTTAAAAGGGTCTGTCCATTTAAGTCCGTCAAATATTTTTTTAAAGAAAATTTAGGCACTTACCTCAAACATGCTTCTACTTCTGTTCCCATCTTAATTCCAAAATTTCAGACGATGCTCTTGGATTTTAGCATCCCCTCAAACATGCCCAGCGCAGAGGAGATTTTCAGGGAACTTTCATTACTAATTGAAAGGAAAGAAAAAATGACATATAATGAAAAATTCTCAATGCTACTACGTGCGAAACAAAGAGGATGCCAAAATTTATTTCATAAAGGTGCAAACTTGTGCAGAAACAGGATGTATCGAGTAAGCAAAGATTGAACCATCGCTGTTGAAGGTACTGCAAGGAATAGGTTGACTGCACCTTGGCATGGCCTGAAATCAGAAAAGATTGCATTAAAATTGGAAAAGCATTTAGAACACTTTATTAAACCAAAACGAAAGTTAGAATTCTTTGGAAGAACCTCAAGTCTTTTATTAGTATCTGTGTCCCAAAAGTTAAAAGCACCACAAGAACCCCACAGTTGCAAATGTGTGATGTTCCGTACCTAATTGAAATGTTGGCCTTACAAAGTTTTTTTTTTAAAAAAAAAGAGAATAAATTATTGAGCTCCCTATGAAAAAGATCCCATCCTTAAAAATTTTGATAGTCCCACTGCTCATAGGACTTTGGTCAAAATAGATAAAACCTATAAAAAATCTGCAGTTGATCAAATCAGATTCTCAATACAGATGCGCAAGTCAAATATGGCATCATTATTTCTATTTTCTATGCTAACACCGTATCTGTTAAAGAACTTACTGGAATAATAGCAAAAGAGAAAAATATCTAGTCTTATGGGAGAGAAACTATAATTCCGAATTTATCATATTATAACTCGCATTACCAATATGATAATTTATTTTTAATATAAATCACTTCAAAAACTAATAAGAAAAGTTCATAAGTGAAATAAAGTCGAGGCTAATTTTTTTAAAAAATAAACAGTAAAAGTTCACAAGTAAATAGTAAAAGTTTGGGCATACCTTTAGATTCTGATTACTAGTCTCTGGATAGGTTTGGATCCTTATCTATACACAAAAAAATACATTTAGAAAGAGTGAGGGGGAGTTTTGCATAGAGAGAGAGCGTGAGAGAGTTTTCAATTGATTTTTCTGTCCATGTGTTGTCAGTTGAGGGATAATCTCTATATTTAATATTCAAAAATCACAACTACCTCTTTTGTTAACTGTTCCCACATTCACATTTGAATCTAATAACTTTTTAGAAAATTATCATTTATTTCTCACAAGAATACTTATAAATACTTCTGTCCCATCATATGGGTTTAGAGTTTAATTCATCAAGGGTGGATCTGGCCCATATTCCAACAAAACCATATAGATATACAGAAAATTCGAAATCACATGATATATAAGATAATTGATGAAGAAATTTACCTCAATAAAAAGAGAATAAATCAATTTTCTATTTTCAGACAGTAAAAATTGAGATTTAATAAAGTCTGTCTGATTTTGGAAAACTTCCATTTGGTTATCCTATTAGAAAATCAACATTATCCTCTAACTTTCCTAAGATGTTAAACCAAATCCCTTGGTCTTAAAACAGTCAAATAATTAAGTCTCCACACTGAGGTATCTGCTGATGCCAGAGAATGGTGCATGCACACATCGACATTTTCCATATGACAGTTCACATGAGCAGTTTGTTCCGATTTCACTTGCAAATAACATTTGTCAATGTATCAGAATTGGAGGAGGCTCCAACAAGCATACATGAAATCACGCGAATCCACAATTTGGAGAAGCCTACCTATTTCCACTGTGCCACCAAGGCTTCAATCACATTCAAAAACCCAATTCATTCAAGTGGAATGCTTCAATAAAGGATTGAGATAGGGATTTTTATCAAATTTTTGGAAAATATGAGGATAATGTTGCCAAATTGAAGCTTCTCTAAAAAGCTAGAGGAGCAAAAGTCTATTTAGGCCTCAAAATTATCACACAAAATGCTGACCCATGCCCAATTATTGGGATGCCAATCCTGCAGTACAAGCCTCTCAAAATTCACCCTAGGAGATGTATCATGCCGATCATTACCTGCGTGTTTGGTCAAATCATGTTTGGGGAGAATCGTTGGGTAATTATACCTCTCAAAAAATTTTAAGAAAAATATTTTGACTGAAACATAAAAGTAGATTAAGATTTAAATTTTTTTCCAGAAAACGATATAATTATTTTAATAGGTATATATATTATTTGATTAAGTTTTAAAGACGTATCTTTTAACTTTTGAGGTAAAGTTTTTTAAACTGAATAAAATAGCTCCAAGGTAATTTTGGTTAATTAACTTTATATTGAATGAATTGATTTGTATTAAATCAATCCTTTCAATAAACTTGACTTTCATATATCATAATGTATTAATAAATTAAAACTATAGCAATAAATATTATATTATTTAATATATAAGATTTAATGGAATGATTTAATTTAGTGAATAAACGTGTCATTGATTTATAAAACTGATCATGTTAGATAATGATATAAATATAATTTTAAAATATTTTTAACCATTGTCTTTAATCCCTGCATCCCCATCCCACCCAAGAATGAAGAGGGCACTGTTTAGTACTCAATAAAATTAATACTAAGGTCAGATTGCAGAATCAGTAGGCCCAAATACATTTGTCTTTTATTTCAGATTGTTAGTTCACAATCAAGCAGCTGATTTTTTTTCTTCTAAGAATAATTTGTTGAGATATTCGTTGTTAAAGACGGAGTCAAGTGTAACTTTTAAGATGATGTTGGTAGCCAACTGCCTCTTAACACATTAAAATGTTTTTTGTGCGCATAATTGTGTGATTAATCCAATGATTGGAGAGAAGTGAACGGTGATTAAACGAAGGGATTGAAGAACATTCAGAGGTCAAATTTAGTGTGGTGGAGAATGGGAAGGCAAGAAGTTCCACTTTGAGACCCCCGTTTTGTAAGATGGAAATGCAGGGGGAAGTGAAGTTTTGGCATGTTTGATATGGTGGAAGTCAGATTCCTTTCGATGCCATAATTACCTTGGTATCTCAAAATAGGCATAAAACAAGAAAAAAAAAAACTATCCCACTTCAAATAGCCCTGGCCAACTCTATTTTTTTTGGGGGGGGGGGGACAAAAATGACACTGGAAAAACTGCAATTACAGTGAAAACCACTCAAAAGAGTAACCTAGCCGACTTGCAAGTATAGGAGATGGAATAAACTAGTTGTGCAACTGAAATGTGAAGAAATTAGTTCAACAGTAACCATTGTAGACTAGGGGCAACAGGTATGACATTCCTTCTAATGAACATTAACTTAAAGATGAGGACACAATGAACACGACCATGCAAAACCACGGTGGGATCACAGACAAAATTGTTGTTGGGCCGTCAATAAAAGTTGCCTTGCTCAGGTAAATTTGGCAAGTGTAAATGGTGACTCACCTGTAACTGTAAGATAGTTTTGACACAAATTAATATATTTGAGATTCTGAAGGGCTCTTATTATTTAAGCTAGATTTCTACCCATCAATAGAGGTATTAAGTTGTGTGACGGCGAATAAAACATTTCTTAATTGAGAGAACATGCAAGGTAAGAGCAGAGGGAACATATATCATCAGTACAATCATTATAAGACGATTCCAGCTAAGTGAGGTTACAAAGAAATCCTATCTAATTATGAATAATACATATCAAACCCCTTCCTTGAAGTGTCGAATGTTCTAGTTTGGGAAATGCAGTAAGGTTGAGATCTGCTAGGCGAGGGTGTTGTGAAGTGATCATTGGTTGATTGATCTTAACAATGCTTCCAAATTCATTGAAATAAATGCCATCCCAGTCACAAGGGTAAGAGATGTTGTTGGGAATATTGCTAATATTCCACCACTTCATCTGAAGCAGAGCATTTTCTGTTTTGCTTTCATGGAAATGTCTGTTGCTTTCCAGAACAAAGTAGCAAGGGAATGGCATAATAGTAATATCACTAATGCACCCATCGTTGGTGTGATGGACACTATTATTGGAGAGTGCCATCTTCACTTCAGTTCATTCATGCAAGTGATGATCTCCAAATGAGTACGGAGGCAAAGTCTTTATATGTATGTAGGATTGGTATTCACCTGACCAATTAAAGTTGAACGATTTTGATTCTCCCCAACAAAAAAGAAAAACGTGTTCACGCTTTTTTTTTATCATCGTGGTTGATTGATAGGTCTCTTATTATCTGGTTCTTTGAGTTTGGTGTTAATTATCGTATAGGTTTGCAACTTCTTTTTCAAAGTTTAAAGAATCTTATTTTTGTGGGGGGAAGGTTTGAAGTTTTAATTTGTAAATTGGGCCTTCTCTTTTAAAAAGTTACAAAAAAAACTAAGAATTTATAAATTTTCATAATGGATCGTATATATAG
Source organism: Vachellia pachyceras (assembly GCA_025593235.1). NCBI lineage: Eukaryota > Viridiplantae > Streptophyta > Magnoliopsida > Fabales > Fabaceae > Vachellia > Vachellia pachyceras. Next base: position 36,213 of record JANTPZ010140446.1, on the reverse strand, counting down.
TTGTCATGTTTAGTGAGAAGTGTATCGTTTGGTTAATTTCATTTGTGATTTTTGAAACTCTTAAAAAACTAAGACAATATTTCAGATTGCTTCCAATCATTTTGATGCAGGATAGGGAAGGAGAAATGGGAGAAGAGAGTGGAAGAGAGGAGAAATGCGAAATCAAGAGAGAAGGGATAACAACAAAAAATGAGGAAGAGACTAGATGAATTGAGGGCATAAAAAATGGTTTTTTGCACCTTTCTGTTTTTTTAATTTATTTCTTTTTTTTGTGCACTTAACTTTTTCTTCACAGATAACAAAATCTATCATAAACAATTCATACAAACAATCAAAACCCAGAAATCTAGGAAAAGTGTTGAATTTGAAACTAAAGAAACTTGATCTAGAAAACTCGGATTGAAATGATTCCAAAATGAGTAGAAAGATGAGACTCTAAACAATGAAAAAACCTATCAAACGTTGAAAAACACGAAGGAAAAGTGGACGAACATATGGAGAGAATTGGAAGATGAACAGAAATGATCAGATATAGTAAAAAACAAAAGAACGAAAATAAAACTGAATGAACAGAAAAATAAAACTTAAGTTTAGAACTAAAGCTCTGATACCAAGATGGTAGCACAAACCCAGCTTTTTGCCCCCAAAAGCTAGCTCATGAAGACAAGGTGTTAACTTGCTTATATACTACCGAGGACCTTCCATTCCTAACCAATGTGAGGCGCATCAAATATGATATTAGAATTTATTCTAATTTACTTTTAGGATATGAATATATCTCAAAACTAATATAATCATATTAGGGTGAAATTATTCCAGTCAATCTCTTGAATAAGTATATAAGGCATAATAGTTTTATTTGAGAGATGGATGTAGATGATTGAGATACAACACATATATTTATATTCTAGATTAACAAGTTAAAATTTAAATATATTTATTTAGGTAATTACATGCTCTAAAACGAACCAAAATGGAGTCAAATGTCCGATCAATCAATTACATTATTTGCCTATCTTTGCTTGTTCACTAAATGCTGGATTGTGATATTATTGAAAGGAATGGCTAATGAGAGGTTGGAGGATAAAAGCCTTTGAGATACTGGCTGCATTGATGGTCGAGATTTTGGAGATGGATTCAAGCATGCTAGTGCTATTGAGACCACAAGAGCCACATCTCGTGCTTCTTTTCTTGAAGGCAATTGAAGATGTGGGTCTAAGACATCCTTTAGCAAAATGCTTTCATTAGATGTCTTTGAAAAAGACAATATCAAATCTTTGGGATGCTTGCCCATGATGGTTTCCAATGTCACCACTCCAAAACTATAAACATCACATTTTTCAGTCACAACTAAGGTGTATGTAAGCTCTACAATGGACCAAAAATTAAACAAGTTAAGCATTTATCCCAAGGTAAATAACTATAACAGTAAAACAAAACAAGAGTAGTAGCAAAGAATTGGACAAGCTAACCTGGAGCAACATAGCCATAAGTACCAACTATGAGAGTTTGATTAGATGTATCTGGATCAATGATTCTAGCTGTGCCAAAGTCAGATACAAAAGCGTCCATCTTTGTGTTCAGCAATACATTACCACTTGTTATGTCTCGATGGATGATTGGAGGAGCACAGTGATGATGCATGTAGAACAAAGCATTTGCTATTCCTTTAATTGCATTCACTCTCTTGCTCCAATCGAACTCTTTAGCTTCTTCATCATTATTCAAGACATAAAAAAGGCTTCCTCTTTCTATATATTCATAGATGAGAAACATGCATTTATTATGCAAACAATAACCATGGAGCTTTATAATATTCCGATGCCGTATTTCACTTAACATCTTTACTTCATTGTGAAAACTCTTGACAAAAGATGTGTTCCCGTATTCTCTTCTATGAAGTTTTTTCAAAGCTACAACTTTTCCTCTAGGAAGTTGTGCTCTATAAACGCTTCCGTAGGCTCCAGTTCCAATACAATATTTGATGTTAAAGTCCTCTGTTGCTTCAAGGATATCCTTATATGCAATTTTTCCATCAAAATTCCATATGGAAAACCAATCCCCATTCTTTGTTTCTCTTCTCTCAATGTTGGATTTCTTGTTCTCTTTGATAGATTCAAATAAGATGAAGCCCACAACAAATATGAAGCCCATTAAAGCAAAGCAAGTTATAACAATGCATAATAACAATAACAGTGTCACACCCATCTCTATTTAACTTGCTCTCACAACTTAAACTAATCGATAGTTAAATGAGTGCATCCATAGACGGATGCAGTCTTTATATACAGAGGAATATTGAATGGTTTTGAAAGTATTGTTTACGCATTGAGGTCGTCCGTTTTTTTTTTTTTGTAGTCTTAGTATGTGAGATGTGAAACTTCAACAAATTATTGTTTACACGTCAACGTGTCGTTGGCGGTATGCGTATCCGTGTGAGAAGGGAAAAGTTGCAAGTCTTCTTTTTTTAAAGCCTTCCTCATCATTAAGTCTTCAGTCTTTTTTCTTATGTATTTATAGTGAAATCAGACAAAATTGCCAATCCTGAGATGAAATGATACCAAAGCATAGTCGTCCCATGAAACTCCAAAAAAGAATTCAACTTTTTTAACTTTTACGACTATATTCTATTAAAGATATGTCACAAATCAATCTATAGAATCACACTACTTTTAATCTTTAACGTAAATTCCAATAGATTTTTTAGAGATTAAAAAAAATTAATAAAGTAATATCATTTTTTATAAACTAATATGTTTTACTTATAACTTATATTATCTATTAATACATACAAGTACTTGAATACATATAAATAAAGTAATTTATTTTATTTTTTAATATCTGAAAAAAATAAGTGATCGATCGTGAAATGAATGCAGCCACTGACACCATCGACACAGTCTTTTGAATGTTGAATGGATTTGCTAGTATTGTTTACGCGTCAAGGTCGTTGGCGGGATGCATGTCCATGCCGTGTGAGATGGGAAAAGTTCTCAGTGAATGGTACTCCTCAGCATTAATGGTCAGTCCATCAAAACTTTCAAAACGAATTCATTATTTTTAACTTTTGTGATTATATCTTTAAAAAAGACATATCACAAATCAAATTATAGAAATATAATACTCCTCTTATCTTACCGGTTGATTTTTTTTAATTAAGGTTGCTAAATAAACTGATATATTTATCGTTTTTACTCTAACTTATATAACATATAACTTTTACAAAATATAATTATACATATAAATATATCTGAATATATATAATAAAAAAATTTATTTAACTTCCTTTATCTTTTTTTAAAAAAAAAGCCTATTAGGACTATATTAAAAACTGCGAGCTGTATTTTTTTTTTCTTTTAGCGTTTGTGGTTATAATGAGGTAGAGTATTTTTTTTTCCTCCTCACTCATATGGAAAATACAAAAAAAACAGATATTAAATGAAAAGCAACTTGCCGAATGAAAAAAAACAATACTAGACTTTTTTTAGAGTGCAATTTACACTATAGAAAAGTCTCATACAAAACCGGAGGAGTATTACTTTCCAACATGACTGAAGTAATTATGATTAATTCTTATTATTTTGAGAAAAAAATTGGGAGGATAAAAGATCATTTGATGTAATTATTTTCCTTTTCATTAAGTTATCATCGTTTTTAAAATTACATTCTAAATTTACAATGGAGACCATATGCTTTGAGAAATAACCAATCATAATTTACATTATTTGCCTAAATCCTTCATATGTCGCTAACTCAACAATAGATGGTTGGCCAAAAAAAATGAACTATAAATGAAATGCATATATATATATATATATATATGCACACAGCTTAAATTGTCAAATGTGTAGCAATTATGTAATATCCCCAATTATGTGTGGCACCAAAATTTAATACTTATGGCAATGAAAATAGATTAAATGGAGAGAAAAATATAATAAAATGACACTGTATTATGTGTGGCATCAAAATTTTTATCACCAATTTCCCCCTGTAAATACTTATGGCAAAAAATAGATAAAAAAATAGTTTCTCACAAAACAATTTTAAGAGAAAGTAAAATATGTGTCTTTGTCTCTTCACATGGATTTGATGTCATATACATAAATATATATTCCTTTTTTTCCTTTTTAGAAAGATGAAAGAAAAATAAAAACATAATTGTTAATGGTCTTCGCCCACAAAGTCTTCCGTCTTTGGAGTTTGTACAGTGGAAATGGACATGAAATTGCCAAAGTTGAAATGAACACCATCCTATGTATGAAACTTCGAAAAAGAGCTCATTATTAAGGATGACGAAGAGATGGGCCCACGTTAACGAGAGTCAAAGTCTTTGGAGAACACCCAAATTAAGGCAATGGCCATGAACGGAATGTGCCTCATGGTCAGAGTTGAATCGAAAAGTAGTCTATTGGCCCCACACATTTGGGATTGGTGGTCTCCATGAACTTTCGCTTTTTTGATTTGGATCCCATGGGCTTAACGAATATGCCTAAAGCTTTGGGGAAAAAAAAAAGAATATGCCTAAAGCTACAAGGCACAGAGACTACTTACATATGTGTGTGTGTATATTTATGGATCTTTACTAATAAGATTAGAATTTGAATGCAATATAGATACTTACATGAGTAACCACGTATACACTTACATAGGTATTTTATAGATCATTTATCAACTTGTGTTTTGTGAACTAAATCCTTACCAACTTGATAAATTTTTGTTGGTGAAACATGGACATCCAAATACGCATAATAAGATTCACACATGAACTTCCTAATTTTTTTTTTCATAATTGGAATACAATATTAGATGCGCAAGTGAGAGTCTAATAATCCACTCTAGAGTTATGTCAAAATGAGTATAGGAGGACTAAAAAAACTCAATGCCGTTGTTATCATCATCTGGATCTATATGGTTAATAATTCATTCAAAAATTTAGTTATTGATAGAAATCAATGGTATTGTATGATTTATATAGCCAATCCAACCTATTAAATAAAACTTATTGTTTTTTTTTGACAAAATCACTAGATTAGTGTGGTCATCGTATTATTTAAAAATATTCAAATATATATATTGATAGAACAAATATATAAGGTTGTGAGTTCAAAATTTATTGATACAAAAAATTACAGTAATTAGGCTTTGATCTATTTGAAGGTAATATAGTCTGATAATGGTTAGCTTTATAATTAGGGTTTGATCTACATGGATATTAGTTAAGTTAGTTAATATAATATTTTTTTCTTAAAATACCCTATCATCTATTTTAACTCCCTCATTTCTATTATTTGATTAATGTTGAAGAAGCATTAATATGGGTAATATAAAAATTGTTAAGAATTAGAAATAAGTCATACATTTAGAATTAAGATCAATCATTAATTATTTCTTTTTCAGTACGTAAGCTGTGTCTTTGACCATTGTGGCTCTACTGAACCCCTTCTCGGGTTCATTTGAATTTCGTTTTCCAATCGCACCACAAAACTCAAATAAAAAAAAAACGAAACGAATGAAGTAAACGAAAAACATGAAGGAGGAAAAGGCAAGGGAGAAAAGGAAGTGAAGAAATATCCAAGTCAGGCAATTGACCACACATTGACTCGGTTAAACTCTCCTTTTCACAGTCCACCTTTACAATGCCTTGCAAATTTTTAAGCCTCTCTCCTACTTCGTCTCAGTCTGCCAGCATATTCAGCTAGATTCATTGACACCCATATGAGATCACAGCTCCAGATTCCAGAGTAGAAATTGAGGGAGGGGAAATGTGGAAGCTACCCAGAAATGTGATTGTGGAAAATCCTCAAGAATCCATTTGGTCAACGAGGTCAACGTGCTTGTGGGTTTATGCCTCGTTGCGAAGTTCATGGGATTCTAGTTGCAGAGGATGAGGCATATGGACACAATGGTTTCGTCTTTCATGGGTGCTTCACTCCTTTGTTCAATCTTGGTGCTTGATTTGGTGCTAAATGTTTCTGGTAATGTTGAAGGTGGGTGTTGCCGCTTTGTTTCATTCAATATTTGATAATATGGACTCTATTTTAAATGCATTGAGATGGGAAAATTCACTATTTTGCTGCTATTCTTGCTTTGTTTAGCTATATTACTTCTTGATTTACATACATAAATGTACAAGTTAATTGGGAAAATTCACTATTTTGCTGCTATTCCAACTTAAAGCATCTCCATTTGCAATGCTTTTGTTCGAGTATGAACAAAGAATATTGAACAGGTTTTCATCAAATTTGTTTTTATGCTAATTTATGTTGGTCCAGGCATGGGGTGATTGTCCGGTGTGGTTCGATCATGTGAAAGAAAATTGCCTATTTTGATACATTTTGTTGATTAGTGTTTGATTGGTATACTAAATTATTTAAATGTAATATTAATTATAACAAATTGCTTTAAATAAGGTAATCTCCATTATTTAGTCAAATAAGTAATTCAAATCACATTTTGCATGAATTAACATGAATTGTTTATATGAATAAATATTGAGACATTTATACTCTTCATTTTTAGTTTTAATAGAGTTAAAAAGACTATTTCATATTTTTTAAAAATTTTTCTAGATAAATGATAATTTCATTTTATGATGCCTTGATGAAATGCAAAACAAATACACGCTCTGTATCGTTGTAATTATCATTCCATCATGTTACATTTCCTTCTTTTACATTCTCATGAATTTCATGAACCAAAGTGGCCATCACTGTTTGGCCTTCTTCTCGGACTGTGACTAAGAAAGTATCGCTTTATGCTTCCTTTTTATGTGTTTGCCACGGCAGAATAAACATTGAATTCTAATTTGATTAAATATCTTTATTAATTGATAAATTTATAGAGATTAAGAAAGTTAAATAAATTATTTAATTATAGCTTATATTGTGTTATCTCTCTTAAATACCCATATATATACTTAGATTATATATATATTAATCTACAAGTCAATGAAATTACTTTAGAAAATATTATAAAGATAAATATTTTAAAGTAATTTATTCAGTTTCCTTGGTATCCGTAAACAAGTTCTTATACAACTGGTTTTTCATATTTGTGAGATGATGAGATGTTGCTTGGATAACACAATATATATATATATATATGAAAATTTATTTTCTTTTTTCTTTTTCACTAAGACAGGTGATGCCCTGATTGCATTTAAGAGCAGCGTAGCTGATCCAAACAAAGTTTTCAAAATTGAGATGCTACCCTTGTCAATCCTTGCTAGTGGTCTCATGTTACATGCGATAGTGCTAATAGTGTGACCCGTGTGTAAGTTGTTTCTGGGATTTTTACCTATCGTTTATGACCTTTCTGCATATGTTAAAAATTCTGTTTATCTTTTTTGTCAGTGATCTTGGAAGTGCCAACCTTTCGAGTCAACTAGTCCCACAGCTTGGTCTTCTCCCAAATTTACAGTACTTGTAAGTTGTAATACGATTTTGTTGCACAGATTTGCGTCTTTTTTTCTGGTAATATTATCATATGACCTGATTTCTTGAGACATTATCCCTATCTGTTCTTCGGTGGTTTTTTTTACTTGATGATTTCATCATCATTACAGTGGCTGGCTTCATATAGTAGGCTGCCATTTCACTTGTTTCCTAGTATGACTCTGATCTCCAAACACCAATGCAATTCTTTGCTCAAAGTCTTCAAAATCTTAGACTTTATCTTAAATACTATGCATATTGGTAGAATATTTACCATATTCCCGCTCTGCCCACTCCCCTCGTTTAGCAAAGTCCAAGTGCTCTACTTTGTCCATCCATCTGTCCAACTTTTATATTCTGTTTGATCGACAGGCTATGAACAGGATACATTATTTTGGGGAAAAAATATCCTTATTCTTTTGATATTTTAATACATGAATATCATGCTATGCTGCCCTACTACATATTGAAACTCATCATGATGTGGTTTCCTGCAGTAGAAATTGAAACAGTTTCCAAATTTCCCTTTTTCCTTGCTTTAGATTACTTTCTTATTTGCATCAAACCTTTGACATAGGAACTTTCTGATAAACAGTAATCAGTGAAGAACAAAGAGTTTTCTAGTTGAAGTTTTCTTTGATGTGCAATGACTTCCCTATTTTGCTGTCCTTGCAACTCTAGGAAGCCTTTCCCTTGTTGCAATGAATGTCGCTTTTCTCTTGTTGCAATGAATGTCCTACTCTGCTTTCTTCCTGTCCAAGTTTAGACATCACACACAAGATAGATTAAGCCTACAATTCTATCTAGACCTTCATTGGATTAGTGGGTCCGTTTGGTAAAGTGGTGGAGAAGTACTTTTACCATTTACGAGGTAAATGTGTGAATGAGATTATATCATTTTGCGGAAAAATACTGTTGAACGTACTTTTGAGATATTGAGAAGCTTTCCCAAACACCCGCAGTGTCTCCTTGTAATTGAACTTGTCAATGTATGGGAAAGGTCAAACTTAGTTAGGCGCCATCTTTAGTGCTTTTTAGGCTTATGGCTTTGAGTAATGTTGGCTCATTCCTTTGGATTCTTCATATGAGTCTTCCAAGCGTCAAAATAACTTGGGCCCTCTTTGCTAGTTAAATTTCGACAAATAAATAAATGGAATCCAACTAAGGATTTTATACACAAAAGTGTGTCAACTATTTATTTTCTCTTAATAGACAAATCAACTAAGAAATGATGATACAATGGAAGGAAAAATTAAATATACAAGTATACCAAATCCATTTTGTGTAGGATGTGAAGTGAAATCTAAATTGAATATTATTGATCTTAGAGCCTACTTTATTACTTTTGATCTTCATTACCTCTATTTTAAACCTCATGTCTAAACCGTTTAAGTTCTTGATACCAACCTAAAGATTTTGAACCATTTAAGATTATGCTTTGTGAACTAAAATAAATATGAGAATTCCTATAGTTGAGCCTGTTAGGATATGAGTTTGCTAGTTACACAGCTTGGTCAAATGGCAAATTTGCAGTACTTGCAAGTTATGAATCATAAATGATATTGATGCACAGATTTGCATCTCTTTCTTGGTGTATGTGGACCTTTTGAATAAACAATAGTTAGTGAAGAACAGAGAGCTTCCTAGTTGAAATTTTATTTGATGTGCCATGACTTTCCAATTTCTCAGACCTTGCAGCTTTAGAAAGCTTCTTTTGATCTCTTGTTGCAATTAATGTTCTATACTCTGCTCTCTTCATCTCCGATTTAGACATCAAACATTAGATAGTCTCCTATGTTTTTATCTAGTAGTCTTGAGCGTTCAATCTCCACCATAGGAGTCTCCTAAATTATGAAGTTCCAATATTCTGAACTGGTTTACTTTGTTAACCTCTTCTTTTATGTCTCCAGAAAATTGACCTTAAATTGTGTTTCTCTCTGTTTTCATCTGAGTCTTGCTGTACAAGTTGAAAAAGTTATTCCGACTAGATAAGTCTCCTTTAAGATTCTGAGCTGGGTTACTACTGTCGTCTCTGTTTTTTGCTTCATCGATGGGTCTAATCCCTCACCCCCTCCTAGAACCTCCAATGGTGCTCCAAACCCAGCGTGTATCAAGTGGTTTGAGCAGGATCAACTAGTTGTCTCCTTGCTCATTTCATCACTGTCGGAGAAAATTATTGCCCGAGTTTTGAGGCATAAAATTTCACGGGCTATGTGGCTAGCTTTAGAGACCTCCTTGTCACAACAGTCACAGGCTAAAGTTCTTCATCTTCAACAACAACTCACATCCCTCAAGAAAGGTAGTAAATCTGTTTTGAAATACTATAAACGTGCTTCCTTGTTATTTGACTCACTTGCTGTTGTAGGAAGACCAGTCTCTGAATATGATTTTAATACCTAACTTCTTGCTGGTTTGGGCACTAATTTTGATTAAGTTGTTACTGCCTTAAAAACCACTAGAGCTTCCTTCACATCAGAAGACATTTTGAGTCACCTTTTAACATATGAAGCTCAACAGTGAGGTCTTCTTCCCTCTCTTGAACCTCTGATTGCAGCCAATGTTGTCAACAATCGTCCCCATCATTTTCACAGTAACAACAAAATCACCTTGGAGATAGCCATACTTATTTTCCTCGAGGTCATGATGGTTATTCCACTCCTCTGTTTGGTGGTGGTTGCACTTGTGGAAGACGTCTACAACGTGGTAGCCGTTCTTATTTTTCTAACTCCTCCATGTTGTGTCAGGTTTGTGAAAAGCTAGGGCATGTTCCAAAAGTTTGTTGGCACCTTTATGACTACAATTACCAAGCTCCAGGACTAGACTCATTTTTTGCTTACTACTCTGTCTATCTTCCTCTATGGATGACACCCTTTAGTATCCAGACACCGGTGCTACCGCTCACATGACATCAACATTTTCTAATCTCAATTTGAGTTTCACTCCTTATACTGGATCTGACTCAATTCGTGTTGGTGATGGCTCTCATTTACCAATTCACAATGTTGGCACGAGTCCAATATCATCTTCCCATGGCAAATATCTCTTATCTAATCTCTTACATGTTCCTAAATCACAAAAAATCTTTTATCTGTTTTTTAATTTTGCTTAGACAACAATACATTTTTGGAATTTCATTCTCACTGCTTCTTTGTGAAAGACACCCAAACCAAGGAGATTCTTCTTTAAGGACCCAGCCATAACAAGCTATATCCCATTCAGTATCCTCCAGCTCTATCATCCCCATCCGTTTCCTTTGGCGAACGCACATCCAAAGACTAATGGCATCTTCGTTTGGGCCATCCTTCTTCTTGTATACTGCATCTAGTCACAACCACCAACTCTCTTCCTATCTCGTTGTCCACTTCCCAACATTAATGTCTGGCTTGTCATAGCTCGAAGAGCCATCATCTTCCATCACCACCATCACCACATTGATCTTCTACTCCTTTACATTTGATTTACTGTGATGTATAGGGTCCGTCCCCAATAGTTTCTATTGATGGTTTTATGTACTATGTTAGATGATTTCACTCATTATATTTGGCTTTTTTCGCATGAAAACAAAACATTAGGTTCAATCCATTTTCTTTCCTTTCACACTCTACTTATAACACTTTTGGTTGTAAGATTTGCAATTTTCAATCTGATTGGGAGTAGAGTTTCGATCACTTCATAGATTTCTTATTTCTCTTGGCAGACACTACCATTTATCCTATCCTTATGCACACACCAAAATAGCATTGTTGAAGGCCTCCATCACACCATTATGGAAATTTGTCTCACTCTCTTGAACCATGCCATCATTCCTAAGTCCTATTGCATTTTCAACCACTATTTATATACTAAATAGGTTACCTAGCCCAACTCTTCAAAATAAATACCCATATGAAATTCTACACAAAATAAAGCCCAATTATCATTTTCAAAAGGCTTTTGGTTGCCATGTTAGCCCAATCTCAGACCACATACCAAGCACAAACTAGAATCTCATTCTGTGCCTTGCGTTTTTCCTGGGTACAATCCTAATCATCTTGGTTATATCTGCTTAGATTTATCCACTAACAAATTTGTGTTTCCTTGGATGTAGTTTTTGATGAGTTTGCATTTCCTTTTAAAAACTCAACTCCTCAAATAGAGCCCATCACCTCTACTCACACCTCTCTCCCTTATCTTCCCACGAAGCCCACAATGCCTCAAAACCCACCACACCTTTACCCTTTTTCTCACATAGCCCTAATATACTTCTCTTTTCCTCACCTATCTAAACGCATCAGACAACTTCCTCCTCTAACTCACATAACACACATCACTCACCTTCTTCTTCTTCTCCCTCACATCCTAGACCAACTCATCAAATGATCACCAAACTTAAGGCCAATATCTCCAAACCCAAAGTACCTATTGATGGTACAATTCTATGGCCTCATCCTAAAGCTCTCACTACTATCACCTATCTCACTGTCCAAGCACTGTTTTTGCAGCTTTACAGTACCCCGAATGACGAAGAGCCATGACCAATGAATTCCAAGCTCTTCTTAACACTCAAACTTGGATTGTTGTTCCCAGAACTACTTCTCAAAATATCATTGGGTGTAAGTGGATTTTTTCGAATTAAGCATGCCCTAAACAGATTTGTTGACAGACTAAAGGCAAGGTTAGCAGCAAAGGGATTTCATCAGCAAGTGGGAATTGATTTTTTAGAGACTTTTTTCACCTATGGTTAGGCCTATCACTATATGCTTCTCACACTTCCTATCTCTCAAAGCTGGGTCTTACGCCAACTTGACATCCAGAATACATTTCTTCATGGCCTTCTGGATGAGGATGTCTACATGGTTCAGCCTCGAGGATTTATTCATCCTGACTATCCTACTCATGTTTGCAAATTATGCAGATCACTTTATGAGTTGAAGCAAGCTCCTCATGCCTAGTATGCATGTCTCAGTAACTCTTTAACTGATCTTGGTTTCCAAGCTTCTAAATCTGATCCATCATTATTTATCTTCACCTCATCTAAGTGCACCATATATGTTTTAATTTACGTTGATGATATCATTATCACTAGATCCTCTCATGATACTATTTTTGAACTTCCTTGCAATTTTGGGTGCATCATTCCCAATTAAGGATTTGAACAAATTAAATTATTTCTTGGGTGCACTATTCATCTTTCAATTATTTCTTGGGTGTATAAGTTCTTGAACGCCTTGATGGCATACTATTATCTCAAGGAAGATACATCCTTGATTTATTAACCAAGAAAAATATGTCACGTGCTCATCCAATGGCTTCCCCCATGGCTGTTAATACTAAATTAACTGCTCAAGGGAAATTATTTTCCAACCCAAGCTTTTATAGGAGTGTGGTTGGTAGTTTATAGTATCTATCATTTACTCATCCAGATCTTTCTTTTGCTGTAAACGAGTTATGTCAAAACCCTAATCAGTCTCACTGGTCTGCTATCAAAAGGATTTTAAGCTACCTCTTTGGCACATCTCACTTTGGGCTTCTCATTAGAAAAACTCAACATCTCACTCTTTCCTCTTCTACTACATATCTTCAAGCATTTTCTAATGCTGATTGAGCTTGCACTCAAGATGACTCTCGATCCACTAGAGGTTTTGTTACCTTTCTTAGACCAAATGCCATCTCGTGGATGTCCAAAAAGCAACCCACAGTGCCACATTCTAGCACTGAGTCTGAGTGACAATCCCTTGCTGTTGCCACTTGTGAACTCATTTGGATAAAAATTTACTTGGTCAACTTAGCATTAGACTTTTTGAAGCACCAACTTTGTATTGTGAGAACCTAGGAGCTACCTATCTTACTGCTAACCCATTTTTCCACTCTTGTGTTGAACATATAGCGATTGATCATCATTTTATCCGGGAGCAGGTTGCTTCCAAAACTCTAAAAAATTGCAATTGTTCCCTCACAAGATCAACTTGTAGATATCTTTACGAAGCCACTGGTTGTTGATCGCTTCATGTGGTTGAGATCGAGTCTTAATGTCCTTCCGGCCCATTGTAGACTTGAGGAGGTATGTGTATACACAAAGGAATATGGCCCAACACTACAAGTTGAAATGCAAAGCTCAACTTTCTTAATCTTCACTGGAGACATTGTTTTACTCATTGTATACGTGTCCTCACCTTTCACATTGCCTCATGCCTATATATATATATATATATATATATAGCATGTGCAGGCTAGTGTAATGAAGATAATTAATCGACAATACATACATTGCTTTTAATATTTGTCCAATCGCTGCTACAGCCAAATGAATAATCTTCTTTGAACCTGAATTTTTGTTCTTTTCTACGCGAGGGAGCTTTCTGATAATCATATAACTGGAAAAATCCCGGCTGAATTTGGAAATTTGACAAATTTGGTGAGCTTGGACCTATACAGCAATTGCTAAATTGATTGCCAATTCTGATATCCGGGTTCCATGAAGAACCCAAATTAGAGCCGAAAAATGTTGACCAAAACATTGGATTCCCACTGTTGTCTTCTTGTTCACCGTTGTTTCTTTCCTTATATGTATATTTTTTTCTTCTTCTCGTAAAATAGACAAAAGAAAAGCTCGCTCAGAATATCAATTAGCTTCCTTAGACTACTGTAACCTTGTAATTAGTCTCTGATGTACTTGAAGGTAGATAAATGACCCAAACAATAATGAACTTCTAAGGGAGTCAAACTGCCAAAGAAAACACTGATCAAGGCACCTGGGCATTAAGAAAATAATGGCAGCCAAAAGAATAATCTTATTTGAACCTGAATTTTCTTTCTTTTCTATGCTAGGGAGCTTTCTGACAATCATATAACTGGAAAAATCCCAACTGAATTTGGAAATTTGACAAATTTGGTGAGCTTGGACCTGTACGGCAATCGCATATCTGGTAGAATCCTAAAGACATTGGGCAACCTTCAAAAACTACGTTTCCTGTATGACATGCTCTTCGTAATTCTGCAATTTATATTTAAATATTTTTTGTTCTCTTTCTTGATTGAAGTGTCTTGGTTATCAGTTAAGCACTTAGACTGCACTACATTTTTGCTTGTTATTCTGAACATCAGACTGTCATCAGTCAAATAGTTAAGGCTGGCAAGCAACATGTTACAATTTGAATAATTTGGTTATAATGGCTTGGGTTCCATCATGTTGGTGCTGCTTTTAAGCTAAAAAAGTCTTTCTTATGAGCCATGCCATTATCATTAGGTCAAAGAAGAAAGGAGATAATTTAACCTTATCTGTAAATTTGCAAATGTAATCATTCAATTCTTATATGTACTTGAAGTTAAATGTCAATTTATGGATGATGCATCAGCCATGCCTATACTTAGAAATTTTCAATTTTCAACAAATTTACTTTCCCAAGTACAAGTTTATGTTATCTTCATTGGAGGGTGCATTCTATTTATTTATCAAAAATTCATAATGTTATTGTGTTGTGCTTTACTTTCATATCTCTCTGAAATAGGCGTCTCAACAATAACAGCTTAAGTGGAGTTATTCCCATGGCCCTGACTAACGTTAATTCGCTACAAGTCATTGTTTCTGATAAATTTCAATGGTCTTCTGAAAAATCTAGACATTATTAGGTTATATATCTATAATAAAGTGTAAGCTCATGGCCATTATGCTTGGAATCTAGTGATTTTTCAAATAACAAGCTAGAAGGAGACATCCCAGTCAATGGCTCATTTCAAATATTTTACCCAATCAGGTTGGTGCTAGGTATTTTGTTTATTTCCAAGGGGGAACATGTCAAAAACTTTGCTAATCACTCTGTTCGATTTAACAGTTTCGAAAATAATCCTCATTTGAGACCAATGCACCTTGCACCTGGACTAGTTTTGCCTACACCACCAAGTATATTCATGTCTATTTTGATAGTAATTTAAATTGTTGAAAGGATCTACTGTACCTTAAAGCTTTAATTAGAGAGCAGCCCCTCTTATGTCATGCACAAACCTATTGACCTTGAAATGTAGACAGTATATACAGGTGTACATTGCAACTATACCTCAATTAAATTGTGGCTAAACATAAGTTTGTCTGAACTTTCTTGTTACAAGACTTCTTAACTGGACATAACATGTTACCCAATGATGTGTTATTCTATCTAGGTCATTACTGTCTTTATTCCTTTTGCTGATGAAAAGTGTGGAGTTGAATAATTGTGAGGGAAGTGGTGGGGGTGGAATGAAAGAATATGCTCACCTATTCTGGATGGAAGTGTGGGGAAGGAGAAATGAAAGAGTTGGCAATTCAAAGACGACATAGTTGTTTTTAAATTCTTTACTTTAATCATAGATGATGTTCGTGTGAGCCTATGACTCAAATTCATCTTTATCTAATATTTAATTCATGGAGAAAAAAGAGAATTATAACGTACTCTTGATTAAATACAAAGAGAATTATAACGTACTCTTGATTAAATCCAAAGAATGTAATGATGACTGCCTAACCCTATACTTCTTAAACTGTATTAGGCAATAGTGCAACTGGAACTATTACTGGAGGAATTGTTAGTGCTGCTCTAGCAATTACAGTCTTTGCAACTGCACTTGCTTGTTATTACCGGGATATGATTCCAATTTCTTATTGCTGGAAAACGAGACCGAAAGATTATGCCTTTTACATCTCTGGTTAGTTGAACAGTGGAAAAGATTGTGTATATACACATTTAAAATAATTGATGATGTATGTGACAGCTGTAACTGATTTATCAACATTTTCCCCTTTTACTGGCAGCTCAGGAGGACCTTGAAGCTCACTTTGGTCAGCTTAAAAAATTTTCCCTACGTGAGCTTCAAGCTGCAACAGATAACTTTAGTAACAAAAACTTTCTCGGTATAGGTGGGTTTGGTAAAGTTTACAAAGGACAGTTGGCTGATGGGTCTTTAGTTGCTGTGAAAAGGCTTAAACAGGAAGGCAAGGGTGGAGAGCTGCAGTTTCAAATAGAAGTAATTATGATCAGCTTGGCTGTCCATCGTAAGTTGCTCTGGCTGCGTGGTTTTTGCATGACACCAACTGAACGGGTGCTTGTGTATCCTTTCATGACTAACGGTAGTATAGCATCATGTTTACGAGGTATCATTATTCTTCTACCTTAGTTTTTTGATTGACTTATGTAGGAAGATTCATTGATTTGTATTGCTTGTACTGGTAATTGAGCCCAGTAAATGTTTGTCATTGAAGGAACTCCTTTGTTTCCTTCTTAGGCAACAATCATGTTAGTTTTAATATGAAGATCCTTCATTGTGTATCTATCAGTGAAATATGAATTATGCAATTCTTAAGAAGTTATTTTGCACTATGATGCTAACAGACCGCCCTAAATCAAAACCCCAACTTGAATGGACTATACGGAAGCGAATTGCATTGGGAGCTGCTAAGGGGCTTTCTTATTTACATGATGATTGTGATCTAAAGATCATTCACTGTGCTGTTAAAGCTGCAAATATATTGTTGGATGAAGAATATGAGGCAGTCGTTGGGGACTTCGGTTTGGCAAAAGTTATGGATTACAAAGATACTCATGTGCTCACAGCTGTGCGTGGTACAATTGGGTACATTGCACTAGAATACCTCTCCACTGGAAAGTCTTCGGAGAAGACTGATGTTTTTGGTTATGGTGTGATGCTTCTTCAACTAATAACTGGACAGAGGGCTTTTGATCTTGCACGACGTGCCGTTGACGATAATGTCATGTTACTTGATTGGGTTTGTATTCTATTTCCTCACATGTCACAACTCAGAAGCATTTATAAATCAATCAACTTCTGCTAACAATGCTGTCTCTTTTTTTTGATCAAAAAACAGTGGTGTCCTTAACTGGTTCCTTATGAACAAAAAGATTTCTTGAGATGGAGTACCTAAAGTCCAGTCCCCGCAACAAAGAATTTCTTAATATATGAAGAAACCACTTTTCTTGACAAATGATTATCTTGCATAACTTGTTGGTTGAGTTAGATTATTAGTTTAAAATGTGAATTGGGATGAAGAACTAGTGAAGCATACTTTGTTATCAAATTAAAAAAATTCTCTAAAGTTTTATTCCATCTACAAAACTGTAATGTTTGATATTAAGTTTATAATGTAACCACTTCCATGGTTTTTGCTAGTCCATCCTAGATCTTTGAATTTCATGTTCTAGGCATATTGTTATCTGAGGAGCCTCTCAATTTGATATATAAAATTGATATCTATTTAGAATAATTTATTATCATTAAGTTGATCTAGATGGGTAGAATTTGGGAATATAACCATTTTCTTCCTTAATTTCAAAATCCGGACACACATCCTCGTCCTCTTTCTATAATTTGGCAACCTGACACTGCTTTGAATCCAGGTGAAAGGGCTTTGGAAAGATAAGAGATTGGAAATAATAGTGGATGCTGATTTAGGATGTGAATATAATGAAGCGGAGGCGGAGCAACTAATCCAAGTAGCCTTGTTCTGCACACAAAGCTCGGCCAAGGAAAGAACAAAGATGTCTGAGGTAGTAAGGATGCTTGAAGGAGATGGTTTGGCTGAAAAATGGGATCAATGGCAGAAAGATGAGATTTACATGCCAAATAATCAAACCCTTCTCCTTAATGTCAATTGGTTGATTGTGAACTCGGCTTCACATATCCCCTAGATGAATTGTCAGGTCCCAGATGATCTCTCTCAGCCTCTACAAAACTCACTATCTCCACAATCCTTTCATATCCATAGAAGATGGATCAAACCATTTGGAAGTGATGATACCCAAGAACACCAATGCCTTAAAGACGATCGCTTCTAGCATGAATACGAAGATATCTATGCTTTGAAAAAGATAGAAATGATTTAATTAACATATAGAGTTATATGGCTGGGCTGATTTGAGTTTCTGTCAGGCCAAATATGTCAATCTCATTCTAGAACTTGAGTAATTTTTTAAAATCAGTTTTCTTTTGGATGTAATAACAAAGAAGAGAGCCGAATGGATTGGACAAAGCATTAGAGAGCCGAATGGATTGGATGTAATAACAAAGAAGAGAGCCGAATGGATTGAAAAACTAGAGCTTGCCCCCTAATTTGATTATGGCATTTTTCGATATCAATGTACAAAAGTTTTTTTTTAGACGGGTTTAAAACAATTTCTTAGGCCTCATCTAGAACCAGTCTAGATAAGAGTAATTTTGAAGGTTAGATACTTGTTACTAAATCTCACCCTCTATAACTAGTCTAAAAAAAATGGTTTAAATATCTATTTTGTACAAGTGCAACTTAGTTAACTAGTCATGTACAAGTCTATCGAATTATCATTGCGTTTTTGTCCATAAATTGAAACTTCAAATTTTGTTTTGCCTCGATTGAAAACCTTTTGCATATCAGTCTCTCTAAAGGAAGATTTAGGAAGAAATAGAAGAATCTATTGAACTACACATATGCTTTGGGCCATAACACATAGATTGCTCACTCATTTGAATATTACACAACATTTTTGTTTAACTTAATTAGTTGTGTGCAAGTATATTGAGTTTTTCTTCCTTAGCTTGACTCATCAAGCTTTGATAGTTATGTTTTTTTTAAAATACTCCTTTAACATTTAATGTAGGTTCTAATCAAGAAGTTTCTTTGGTCCTAAATATATGTCAAATTTCTAATTTTTTTCTAAATTATCCTATATCGGCGCACCTTCAACTATAATTAAGTGAGAGAGAGAGAGAGAGAGAGGAGTAGGGAATTAAAGAATATGATTTGACTATTTTAAAAACACATCATATTAATTAACTTAATTAATATTTTTAATCTATTTAGATCAGGTAAATAGATCCTCTATTTAGGATCAAAGGAGTATAAAGATTCCTTATAATTCAATATCAATACCTTATCGTTTTAACATAATAAGTTATGTCAACTTGAAATGTAAAGGGCTCTTTGTTGGACAAATATTAGTTACAGGTAATTAAGCCTATGGATAACTTCAAATCTAGACCTTTGGGCAAGTTGTTATAGGCTTCACCCGAGCTACCAAGCAAACATAGAGTCAAATCTCTTAAATTTTAATTACATTATTTGCAAATCTTGATTCACTAAATGCTGGATTGTGATATCATTGAAGGGAATTGCTAATGGAAGGTTGGAGGATAAAAGCTTTTGAGACACTAGGACAACTTTTAGCGAAATGCTTTCAGTACAGAACTTGGACGATATTAAAAATCTTTAGGATGTCTTTTCATTATTGTTTCAAATGTCACCACTCCAAAACTGTAAACACCACATTTTTCAGTCGAAACTAACATGTATGCAGCTCTGCAATGAATCAAAAATTAAAAGAAACGGTAAGAATAAATCACAACAACAGAAGTAGTGGAGAATTAGAAAATGTATCCGGATCAATTGTTCTGGTTGTGCCAAAGTCATATAAAAAAGCCTCCATCTTTGAGTTCGCAATAAGTTGCCACTTGTTATGTCTCGATGCATGATTGGAGGAGCACAGCGATAATGCATGTAGAATAAAGCATTTGCTATTCCTTTGACGGCATTCACTCTCTTGCTCCAATCTGACTCTTTAGCTTCTTCATCATTATTCAAGACATAAAAAAAAGGCTTCTTCTTTACATATATTCATATATGAGAAACATGCATTGATTATGCAAACAATAACCATGGAGCTTTATAATTCTGTGGTGCCAAACTTCACTTAACATCTTCACTTAAATAAGAAAGAATTCAAAAAAGTTCCATATATTGTCATCGTCATCAAAGTTGTCCAAAATCAATGAACATAAACATAACGTGAGTTTAGAACAGTTGAATCAATATTTCAAATTATGGAAGGCTTTTGAATCAGTCAAGGTTGTTAAAGTTTACGATGATTAAGGAAGAATAGCAAGATGTAGGAACAAGCACAAAAGTTCATCAATTTATAACAATATATTTAATTCGTTGTGAAAGGAAAAGTTAGATGAAATAATTAAGGCTAGCTCCCTATATCTGAAGAAAAAAGGATGTTATGGTTCTCTTAATGTGAAAGTTAAAATCTATCTTTGGTTACTTTGGTTATTCTTGGAATTATTAAAAGAATGAGGGAATACACCTTTTGATGTAGAACTCTAATGGTATCTCTTCAATGACCGTGTTTTGACAGAAATTGCCAACCAAATCCAATGATCTTCCCTTGTGTATGCCATACTCCTATTTGTGTAGAAAAAGGTACTTGAAATCTGAACTGAATATTATTTATATCAGAGCTTGCCTCTTAAGGCTGTTGATCTTCATTACCTTAATTTTGAACCCTCTATCCTAAATGGAATAGATACAAAATTAGGAAATGATTTCAAGCCTTAAGGTCTTGAATCATTTAAGACCATTTCAGCCTTTCCTCCCATGCAAAGCAAGAACAAAAAAACTTGTCTGCTTAGTTGTTATCATTCACATGAGTTGTTGGGAATATTCCACCACTTTTCTACTTAAATTTCATTAACACTATTGAATATTCATTTAAAAACTTTAATGATTTGAATTATAAATAAGACAAAAAAATTCCTTCCTTTTCATCATATTTGAATTGCTCATATATAAAATTTTAAAAAGGACTTGTATACATCCATTGTATCGGACTTTCTTTTAGTTAAATCAAAATATGCTAAACAACTTGTCTTTGTAGTTATAAAAAATATTCTAATAATTTCTTTAATAGCCTTTAAGGACTTTTTAAATAGTTGACAACTAATGTAAATATGTGTCACATGATTTTAAATCTTATGATAATATTACTTTTTTTCCTTATAAATGATTTCAAAAGTTTATCAACGATGTGATGGTCACGGGAAAGTCATTGGAGAGGTATGCCCAAAGACAAATGGACTTAATCATAAGGTGTGAAATGGGAAAAAAAAGAAGAAATGGAAAGAGTTGATTGGCAATTTTCATCTTCTTATAATTAAAATTAAGCAATTACTTCCAAAGTCTCCAATTTCGACTGACAAAATACTAGTGTTTCCTTCCAGAGTACCCAAAAAAAAAAAACAGAACTTTCTCAAGAAAAACATGGCAATAAATTCTCATAAACATCAATGACAAAACATGCCATCAGGAAATTGAGAGAAAAATCTAATAAAACGACGCTGCATTATTTATGGCACCAAAATTTTTATTGCCAATTTTCCCCTATATAATTATGGCAAAAAATAGATAAAAAATAGTTTCTCACAAAACAATTTTAAAAGAAAGTAAAATCTATGTCTTTGTCTCTTCACACGGATTTGATGTCATATATATATAACCCTTTTTAAAAAATCAAAAGAAAAAATATAGTGGTCCTATTTATGAAACTACAAAAAAGACTCACTTTTATCAAAAGTCTTCCATCTTTGGAGCTTGTACAGTGAAAATGGATATGAAATTAACAAAAGTGAAATGAGCACTCCAACATAGTGGTCCTATGTATGAAACTAGGAATAAGAGCTCACCACGAAAGAGATGGACCCACGTTAATGAGAGTCATAGTCTTTGGAGAACATTCAATTTGAGGCAATAGACATGAATGTAACGTGTCACATGGTTAGAATTGAATATAAAAGTAGTCTATTGGCCCCACAATTTGGGACCTGCGGAGTGCCAAGTACACTCCTTGGTTTTTTTCTCTTAGGTGACTTAGGCATGTTTAGATCTCATTTTTAGAATAGTTTTTACAGATTTTGAGATAAAACATAAGTTTTAGAGAATAAATTTTGGAAAATGACTTTTACAGATTTCGAGGTAAAACCTAAATTTTGAAAAGTGATTTATTTTTGGAAAGTTATTAGCTTTTACGAATTCCGAGGCAAAATATAGGAAGGAAAGAGGAAAAAGATAGAAAGAAAAAAGTATGAAAGAGAAAACCTAGGTTTTAAACTGAGGTTTTGTAACTAAAATAGCTTTTCAGAAAAAATTTTGTACTTGGACAAAACCTAGGTTTTGGGTTAAAACCTAGGCTCAAGAAAGTGATGGCAAACAAACCCTTTGATCTCATTGATTTATTATAGTTTGGATATACCTTTAGATACAAAGAGCACTTGCCCGCACATATTTACGGGTTGTTTATCAACAAAATCAGGATTTGAATATAATATAGATACTTACATATATACTTACATAGGTATTTATAGATCATTCTTATCAATTTGATAAACCTTTATTAATGAATACATGAACTTCCAAATTTGCATATAAAATGAACACAAAATGAATTATGACAATTAGAGAATTGCCTAATTTTCTTCCTAGTTGGAATACAATATTGGATACACAAGGTGGGAAACTAATCATACTGTATGGAGTAATGTTAAAAAAAGTAGATGAAGACAAAAAAAAACTAAATGAAGTAATTCAAGTCGATCTATATGGTTAACATTTCATTCAAAAATTTAGTTATTAATAAAAATCAACAAAATCGTATGATTTATAGAGCTGACCCACTTATTTAGATAAAAGTTTACTATTATGTTTTTTAAAAAAAAAATTAGTATCCTTCATTGCCTCCTACCACATGGGTTGAGCCTTGTGTCACGGGCTTAGTTTTTGCTTAACGCAAGCATCGTGTGGCCTAGCAAGCTTTACTCAATCCTGAGCTCCTGAACCTGCTAGTAAGCCTTCCAAGGACTTAACTTAGTTATGAGAACTAAGAAAGCCTAGAGAGAGAAACTAGAGAGAGATGGAGAACTTGAGAGAATGCTTTCTATTGCAAGAATGCTTGGTGATTACAACTCTTCCCCTTAGGGGTATTTTTAGTAATCCACCTCCTCAATGGACGGTGGAGATCGATTCGATCCTATGGCCTAAATCAAGCTTCCAGAATCCTCTCTTAAAATATTAATATACATTTACACATGTGAGAAATGTGTAGAGGATTCTAGAGAAAGCTAGAGAAAGAAAGAATAAACTAGTATTCACAAGAGAAATCTAGAGAATTCCAGGGTTCTCTAGACTAGCCGTGACACTTGGCACATTGTCTAGCTCTAGTGGATAGACAACATCACAAGCTAGTCCCATCACCATATTGTTTAAAATTATTTAAATATATATATTGATAAGGTTACGATGAGTTCAAACTTTATTGATGAAAAAATACAATATCTCCTGATATTTACTTATATTTATATTATAGTTGGAGATTAGGGGTTTGAATTAGCGTGTAGTGACTTTTGTATGCGGTGCGCAAGTTCCATGAATTAGGGAAAAAGATAAATATAGTATACTCACTTGGATCTTAATATATAAAAATAACTGACTTTTTTTATATATTAAGAAATTTATATACATTGCATTAATTTAAAGTATTTATATTTACCATATTTTTTAAATTAATTTACCTAATTTGTAAACTGATATATAATTTAATAATACACATAATAAATATTCTAACTAATGCATTCTACTTTCTTGTTCTTCTTGGGAAAAAAAACAAGTAAACAAACTCTTACACACTCTTCTAATAAGGATAATGTATAATTTATAGTACATAAAAATAATATAGAAGTTTTAGTATTGGCCTGGACAATAGATAATTATATTAGGAAAGAAGTAGAAAGGAAATATGTCTTAAAAGATTAACGTTTAGATCTCAAAAGTCAACAAAGTTTGCTAAAAAATGAGGTGCAAATATAAAAATACAGATAGACGTTGCAAATAATGTTTTTATTTACATTATTTATAAGAAATGAACAATATAGTTCATTCTTCATTTTTGATAAAAAAATGAGATACAAATATAAGAATATAATTTCGATTTAAGCCAAAAAAACATTGCAATCAGATCGTGCAAAATGACAACTTTTTTCTCAATTTTGAATACCTTTTCCAAATCAATCTCTGGAAATAAAAAAAGCAAAGAAAAACAAGGCATGATTGGACTAGAAATTAGCTTGGGATCAAAAAATATAGCACACCCATTTGAGTACGGCACTACATTTAAAATAACAGAGAGATTTTAATGGACATATATAAATTAAGCTAAAAGAAATTAAAACATATCACAAACTTGAGATTTAGACTATGCAGCAAGACCTTAAACATTTCATCATGGCAAACATGGAGTCAAATCTCCAGTCAATTAATTACATTACTTGCATATCCCGATTATCCATTAAACGCTGGATTGTGATATTATTGAAAGGACGGCTAATGGGAGGTTGGAGGATAAAAGCCTTTGAGAAACTTGCTGCATTGATGGTCGAGATTTTGGAGATGGATTCAAACATGCTAGTGCTATGGTCACCATGAAAGCCACATCTCGTGCATCTTTTCGTGAAGGCAATGGAAGACATGGGTTTAAGACATCTTTGAGCAAAATGCTTTCATTAGATGTCTTCGAAAAAGACAATATCAAATCACCGGGATGCTTGCCCATGATGCTTTCCAATATCACCACTCCGAAACTATAAACATCACATTTTTCAGTCACAACTAAGGTGTATGTGAGCTCTACAATGGACCAAAAATCAAACAAGTTTAGTATTTATCCCAAGGTAAATAACTATAGTAAAACAAAACAAGCGTAGCAATGAAGAATTGGACAAGCTAACCTGGAGCAACATAGCCATAAGTACCACTTATGAGAGTTTGATTAGATGTATCTGGATCAATGATTCTTGCTGTGCCAAAGTCAGATACAAAAGCATCCATCTTTGTGTTTAGCAATACATTACCACTTGTTATGTCTCGATGGATAATTAGAGGAGCATAGTGATGATGCATGTAGAACAAAGCATTTGCTATTCCTTTGATTGCATTCACTCTCTTGCTCCAATCGAACTCTTTAGCTTCTTCATCATTATTCAAGACATAAAAAAGGCTTCCTCTTTCCATATATTCATAGATGAGAAACATGCATTGATTATGCAAACAATAACCATGGAGCTTTATAATATTGCGATGCCAAATTTCACTCAACATCTTCACTTCATTGTGAAAACTCTTGGCAAAAGATGTGTTCCCATATTATCCTCTGTGAAGTCTTTTCAAGGCTACAACTTTTCCTCCAGGAAGTTGTGCTCTATAAACGCTTCCGTAGGCAGCAGTTCCAATACAATTTTTGATGTCAAAGTCCTCTGTGGCTTCAATGATATCCTCATAAGCAATTTTTCCATCAAAATTCCATATGGAAAAGAAATCCCCATTCTTTGATTCTCTTGTCTCAATGTTGGATTTCTTGTTCTTTTTGGGAGATTCAAATAAGATGAAGCCCACAACAATATGATGAGAAGAACAATTGTGAAAGGAATAATGATTTTGAGTAAGGATTGCCCTTTAAAAGAATGATGTATCTTCTCTGGACCAAGTAATTCTTTATTTCCATCAAAAATATCATGTGGAAAAGTTTTATACACTTCACTTGGAATATAGCCGCTAAGATGATTGTACGACAAGTTGATATAGTTAGATTACCAAGTTCTCTTGGTATACTGCCCGAGATATTATTGTAGCTCAAATCAAAGCTACACATTTGAGGAAAACGGCATACACGAGATGGTAATACTCCTTCAAATTTGTTGTGACAAAAGTTACCATAAAATTCATAATGGCTTTCAAAGTAGGGCATATCTCTATTCAACTTATTTTGGGAAATATTTACAATAGAAAGAAAAAAGAGTTGTCCAAACTCTACTGGTATAGTACCACTTAATTTATTTTGAGAAACATCAAAATTTTCTAAACTTATCAAATTGATAATTGAAGAAGGGATATCACCTGCAATGTATAAATTTGAGGACAAATATAAGATTCTGAGATTTGTCACAAAACCCAAAGGCAAACCAACAATTGTAAGAAAGGTGGAGTAACAAATATAAGGCTGTTGTAAGATAAATACAAACTTAAGAGATCATCAATATTCCAAACATGAGTGAGTTTACAAGGTAAGTGAAAAGCATGTGTCTTACCAGTGAGATTGTTATAAGAAAAGTCCAAATACTGCAGATTATGAAGAGATCCTATCTGATTTGGAATACCACCTATCAAATATCTTCCCTTGATTATTCTAAATCAAGATTGGTTTTGTGCATTAAGAGTGAATGATAACTTACATGTAAATGATTTTGTTAAGAGTAAATGTTAGCTTACCAAGGAGCTTGTTTCGAGACAAACAAAGACTGTTGAGATTATAAAGAGCTCCTATTTGCATTGGAATGATACCTGTCAATAAATAGGTATTAGGTTGTATAAAGGTAAATACAATATTCCAAACATGAGTGAGTTTACAAGGTAAGTGAAAAGCATATATCTTACTAGTGAGATTGTTACAAGAAAAGTCTAAATACTGCAGATTATGAAGAGATCCTATCTGATTTGGAATACCACCTATCAAATATCTTCCCTTGATTATTCTAAATCAAGATTGGTTTTGTGCGTTAAGAGTGAATGGTAACTTACATGTAAATGATTTTGTTAAGAGTAAACGATAGCTTACCAAGGAGCTTGTTTCAAGACAAACGAAGACTGGTGAGATTATAAAGAGCTCCTATTTGCATTGGAATGGTACCTGTCAATAAATAGGTATTAGGTTGTATGGAGGTAAATACAATATTTTAAAATTGAGTGAGTCTGCAAGGTAAGTGGAAAGCACATTCTTACCAGTGTGATTGTTATAAGACAAGTCCAAATACTCCAAACTATAACAATATCCTATTTGCAATAGAATGATACCTGTCAATATAATAGATATTAGGTTGTATATAGATAAATACAATATTTCAAAATTGAGTGGGTTTTCAAGGTAAATGAAAAGCACATATCTCACCAGTGAGATTTTTAGGATGGCTGCACCCAAGAGGGGGGTGAATTGGGTGTTTACAAAAATATTTCTGATTAAAACTTAATTTATCAAAACATTCAAATCAAGTTTATCAAAACTTTAGATGTTGAAAACAGATTGCATGCTTGGAAACAATACAGGTTAATGAAGATGAAAGAATAGAAAGCACACAACGATTTATCCTGGTTCGGTCCTCTCTGACCTACATCCAGTCCCCAGAGCACCTCTGAGATTTTCAATCCACTATATCATCCAAGTTTAAACCAGGTACTTGGAAAACCATTACAACCACAAGTTCACTACGGATACTTGCAAAGCTGTTTCAAGTTTGTCACGGTGGGTACTTGAGAACCCCATAAATGTTTCCAGGCATTTATGAACCCACTCAAGTTTATATCGTTGGTACTTGAGAAACCTTTACAATCACTCCCCCTTACCACATGTAAGGTTACACTCTGTTTCACTCAGGTCTATCCTAAGTGACTCTCAAAGGTTGGGATGATTACATTTGGGAAATGCTTCACTCTATGAAGCGGATTGTATTGACATTGAAGCTCACGGAGAAGTATAATGTCAGAGTCCTAAAGTTGGTGTGTGATTTCCTCGAATACACACTCTCTGTTTTATGTTCGGTGACTCCATATACTTCGTCTCTTATCTCCCGTATCCTCTGTAATGAACGCTTGGTCCTTTTATAGATGAGGAGTAATGAAGTTGCCGTTAGAGACATTTAGGTGTCCGTTACTCTCATCCACCAACTCTTCGTCTTCGCCATTAATGCTGTATTAAATGCTTCTGAGGAATGTAGGCGACGACGGCTGAATCATGCGATCTGTCTGTTAGGAGGTAAGGACAGCTTTTTCTCTTTCTATGATCCTGGGCTTCTGCATTTATGAAGGCAGGTGAGATTCAAACGTTGTTAGTAACGAATAAGGAAAGTTGCAGAGCAGGTAAAAAGCTGTCAGAGAGAGAAAATAGCCGTTGGAAAACAATACTCGAGTGTTAATATAAAGTGCTCGAGTGTTTGCTAAGAAATTTGAATTTTGTAAAATAATACTCGAGTGCTTTATGTCAATACTCGAGTTTTACAAACACTTTTGAAAATACTCGAGTGTTATCTGAGAGTGTTTTGAATTTTAGGGTAAATACTCGAGTGTTGCATTTCTTGTACTCGAGTGATGGAGAATACTTTCAGCTTTTACTCGAGTGTTCAAAGACAAACTAGAAGTGAAGTTATTTGAAATGTCACAATACTCGAGTGTTGAAAACATAATACTCGAGTGTTGTCACTTTTCTGCCTTTACTCGAGTGTTATAATGATAATACTCGAGTGTTCTTAACATCAATGTTGTGTTTTGAAACAAGGAAATTCGATACTCGAGTGCTCAGAAATCAATACTCGAGTGTTCACAACACTTCCATTAAATACTCAAGTGTTCAGCTTCAAGTGTTTGCCTTTGTGAAGAATCAAGTTCAATACTCGAGTGTTGTAAAGTAAATACTCGAGTGTTCATAATACTTTCAGCCAAAACTCAAGTGTTCAAGTTAAAGTGTTGTGTTTGCTTTGAAGAGATTGCTCGATACTCGAGTATTGCAACTCAATACTCGAGTGTTCACAACACTTTCACCCAATACAAGAGTGTTGTGCTTAAAGTGTTGTCTTTCGTTTGAAATCTTTGCTCGATACTCGAGTATTGAAAACTAACACTCGAGTGTTGGCAACACTTCCTTCACAACACGAGTGATATGCTTCAATTTGAAGTGTTTTGGCTAAATACTCGAGTGTTCAAACTCAATACTCGAGTGTTGCCAATACTTTCATCCAATACTCAAGTATTCTACATCAAATGTTGAGTATTCCTTTGAAATCAAAACCCGATACTCGAGTATCACAACACAATACTCGAGTGTTGTCAATACTTCAACACAATGCTTGAGTTTCAAATGAAAGTATTCCCTGTGACATTTTTATCATAAATACTCAAGTTTCAGAAAACACAATTCGAGTTTTGCTTCATAATCTTGAACATGCTTCAGCTCACAGCACATAGCTCATCTTGCAACAGCCATAGCTCTCTCAATTCAACTCCAAAACTTGCTTATTATATATCAATAGAAAGCCCTGCAAGTCTACTTTCATAAGAAACAAGAATCATACCCAAATCCATTATATAAAGAAAGTTATGAAAGATACAATAATCAAATGTCAGTGATAAGACGTTAAATTCGACCATCAACTTTAGAAAATCATATCTCTTTCATATGAAATGATCTGATGCTTATTATGGTGTCTATGAAACGTATTTTGAGCCTAGTTTCATAAGAAATTGGTTTCACATCAATTGGAGTTGTATTTTGGGAGATATGGTCAAAATATCAGATGTATATCAAGCTGTCAGAAAACAGATGAGGTCAATACTCGAGTTTTGACTATCCAATACTCGAGCATCGACTTCCTAGAGACCAATACTCGAGTTCTGTGACCCCAATACTCGAGTGTTGGCTCACAGAATGTTAATACTCAAGTTTTGTCACCCCAATACTCGAGTGTTGGCTCCCAGAAAGCTAATACTCGAGTTTTGTGACCCAAAACTCGAGTGTTGACTCCAAAATTCAATACTTTAAGTGTATACTTGAGTTTTTCTTCAAGTAATGCCATAGGAAATCCCAAAAACTCATCATACTCGAATATTAAGTTCCAGAATCAACTTTGAACATCCAAATGAAGCTTAGATGAATGGTAACTCAATGTATGATAATAAAACATCTATTTGAAATATTTTAACATCCAAAATACATTCAAAACCACATCATCCTCCAATTAAAGGAATGCACAAATATTGATAAACCAATATGCATTGTAAAATCATTATGCATGGTAAATATGTATTATGAAAACATTTTGCTCTTATTTGACATCATCAAAACTAATCATATCTAACAAGATTATTATAAGACAAGTTCAAATGGAAGAGATTATGACAAACTCCTATCTGATTCGGAATGCTACCTACCAAACCCATTTCAGTAAGCATCAATTCTTTTAGGTTATGAAATGTAGTGAGGTTGAGATCTGCTAGCCGAGGGTGCTGTGTAGCAGTCAATGGTGGTGAATACATCTGAACAATGCTTCCATTTTCATTGCAACTAATTCCTTGCCAGTAACAAGAGCCAAAGGGGTTGTGGTGATCATTCCACCATTTATTATGAAGCAGAGCATGTTTCTCCTCTACTGTAATATTGACTGCACCATTAATCTCAAAGCAAGTTATAACAAAACATAATAACAATAACACTCTCACACCCATCTCTACTTAGTTTGTTCCTACAAATTAAACTAATCGATCTCCAAACGAGTGCACCCACAGACAAACACGGTCTTTATATATCGAGGAATACTGAATGGCTTTGAAATTATTGTTTACAAGTCGAAGGCATTTGTTTTGTTTTTGATTTTTTTTTGTGGTAGTCTTAGCATGTGAGATGGGAAAAGTTGCTAATGGTATTCCTCAACATTAAGTCTTCAATCCCCTTAAAGTGATAGCGCGTGCCCAAGTGATCATTCTCAAATGTGTTAGTCAATATTAAATTCTTAACTTGGATGTTTTCTCCTTCAAATATAACTTCTATTTACTTGCATGCATAAAGATAGAAAGAAAGAAATGAAATGAAAGTGACTCCTCAAATGTATAAAAGATAATAACTTTCAAACTGATGACGAGTTCTTATTATTTTCAAAAATTGTGGGAAACAGAATGAAAATATCATTTGATATACTTTATTTTCCCTTTCATCAATTTATCTGAGTTTTATAATCATATTTTAAATTTACGATGGATACCATAGACGAGAAATAACCATTATGAGATGGAGACTTGCATCTAACTATCATATCAATAAACAAGAAGAGCATGAAAGGTTCCAATGTGAAAATTGAATGAATTAAAAAATAAAACAATATTTATATAATAATGGATTATATATAATCTCAAATATTTGTCCTGTTTAAATTGAGAAGAAGAGGTCTAAAGCGAGTGACATTAATGTGGCTACATATATAAATTGAACAGTAATGTCACGAACTCATTGATATAATCATATCTAAACTTCCACCAATTATTGTTTACGCGTCAAGGTGTCTTTGGCTTTATACACATCCGCGTGAGATGAAAAAAGTTGGCTTGTACACATCCATCCGACTTTGTTTTAGTTTACTCAAAATATGCTAAAGAACTTGTCTTTGTAGTTGTAAAAAAAAATTATAATCCTTTCTTTAATATTTTTAAGGACTTTTTAAGATGTCGACAACAAATCTAAATGTGTGTCAAATGAGGTTCAATCTTATGATAATATCACTTTTTTTTTTCCTTATTGTTTTCAACATTAAGAAATGATTTCAAAAGTAAATACAATATTTTTAAATTGAGTGAATTTGCAAAGTACGTGGAATGCACGTAACTCACCAATAATATTGTTATAAGACAAGTCCACATATACTTGATTTGGAAGAGCTTCTATTTGTTTTGGAATGATACCTATCATTATAAAAAGTATGAGGTAGTATAGAGATAAATACAATATTTCAAATTTGAGTGAGTTTGCAAGATAAGTGGAAAGCACATACTCACCAGTGAGATTGTTATAAGACAAGTTCAAATATTTCAAGCAATAAAGATCTTTTATCTGCATTGGAATGGTACCTGTCAATATAATATTATTAAGTTGTACAGAGGTAAGTACAATATTTCAAAATTTAGTGAGTTTGTAAGATAAGTGGGATGCATATATTTCACCAGTGAGATTATTATAAGACAAGACCAAATTCTCCAGATAATGAATAGCTCCTATCTGCACTGGAATGCTACCTATCAATATAATAGTATTAGGTTGTATAGAGGTAAATACAATATTTCAAAATTGAGTGAGTTTGCAACTTAAGTGGAAATCACATATCTCACCGGTGAGATGGTTATAAGACAAATCCAAAGATAAGAGATTACAAAGAACTCCTATCTGATTTGGAATGCTACCTATCAATCCCATTTGAGAAAGCTTTAAATTTTGTAGGTTGGGAATTGCGGTGAGGTTGAGATCTGCTAGCCGAGGGTGCTGTGTAGCAATCAGTGGTCGATACAGCTCAACAACATTTCCGAAGTCATCACAGACTATTTCTCCCCAGTGACAAGGGTCGGAGGAGTTGTAGGTAATATCATTCCACCATTTGGTCTGAACTAGAGCACCTGCTCTGCTATCATATTGGCGGCAACAACACCATTAATCTCAAAGCAAGTTATAGCAAAGCATAATAGTAATAACACTCTGACACGCATATCCATTTAACTTGTTCTCACAAATTAAACCGATCGATTCTCAAATGAGTGCTCCGACAGACACACACACAGAGTCTTTATATATATAGCGGAATATTGATTGGATTTGCAATTACTGTTTATGCGTCAAGGTGGTTGAAGGTATGCACGTCTGCACTAGTCATGCCGCGTGAGATAAGGTGTTAATGGTATGAAGTCTTCAGTCTTTTTTTAATGTATTTATAGTGAAAATAGATAAAATTGCCAAACCTGAGTCCCATGAAACTCTGAAAAAGAATTCATTTTCTTTTAACTTTTACTCCTATATTTCTTTTTAAAGACATGTCACAAATCAATTTAAAAAATCATCCTACCTATACTTTTAATATAAAGCTCAATTGATGTTTTTGGAAAAATTAAAGAAATAAATAAATTAATATATTTATTATTTTTTATACCTCATAATTCACTTGTAAAACTCGAGACTCTTTAACACTGCCTTTTTTCAAAAAAAAAAAAAAAATGATCGGTTGCCAAATGAGTGCACCCACGGACGCACACAATGTGTGTGTGTGTGTGTGTATTATATAGGAATATTGATTTGCTTTGTTTACGCGTCAACGTGGTTGGTGGTATGCATGTCCATGGTAGTCAAACCGTGTGAGATGGGAAAAGTTGTTAGTTAATGGTCTTTCCCAGCGTGAATGGTCGGTCGCATGATACTCCAAAACAATTTCATTATTTTTAATTTTTAGGATTATGTTTTAAAGACACGTGACAAATCAGATTATAGAAATATAATACCTCCTTTTATCCTCTGATTGTTTTTTAAAAATTAAAGAAGATAAATAAATTGATATATTTATCATTTTTTTCTACTCTGACTTATCTAACATATAACTTTTACATGATATAATTATACATATAAATATTTTAAAATATATATATAATCTAAAACAATTTCTTTGACTTCATTTATATCTTTAAAAAAGTCTATCAAGACTATTAAAAACCGGGAGAAGTACTTTTTCTTTTAGCATTCGTTGTTACGATGAGGTAAAGCGCGTTTCTCCTCCTCTATCATATGTAAAATATAAAAAGAAAGAAATTAAATGAAAAATAACTTGTCAAATGTATGAAAAATAATACTAAATTCTTTTTATAATACAATTTACACTATAAAATAGTTTTATACAAGACCAAAGGAGTAATACTTTCCAACATGACTGTAGTAATTATTAGTAATTCTTATTATTTTAAAAAAAAAATTGGAGGGATAAAAGATCATTTGATATAATTATTTCACTTTTCATTAATTTATCATCTTTTTTAAAATTACATTCTAAATTTACCATGGAGACCATAGGCATTGAGAAATAACCAATCATAATTAAGATTATTTTCCTAAATCCTTCATATGTCGCTAACTCCACTATAAATGGAATGCACATATATTACACCCCCCCTTAAATTGTCAAGAAGTAAACAGAAAGTCAAGACCATACCCCCACAATACATATTACAAAATAAGGATAATCTTGGATTTTAGCGTCCCCTCAAAAATGCCCAGCGCAAAGGAGATTTTCAAGGAACTTTCATTACTAATTGAAAAGAAAGGAAAACTGGCATATAAAGAAAAGATTCCCAATGCTACTGCGTACAAAACGAAGAGGATGCCAAAATTATTTCATAAAGGTGCAAACTTGTGCAGAAACAGGATGTATCGAGTAAGCAAAGATTGAACCATCACTTTTTCCAGTATAATTTACACTACAAAAACCGAGTATATTAAAGTATAACTTGGACGTTTTCTGTTTCTCCTTCAAATATAACTTCTATTTACTTACATACATAAATGAAATGAAAGTGACTCCTCAAAAGTATTAAAAATATATCATTTGATATACTGTATTTTCCCTTTCATTAATTTATCTTAATTCTATAATTGTATTTTTAAATTTATGAAGGATACCATAGATATTGAGAAATAGCCATTAGCATATCAAGACATGCATCTAACAAACATATCAATAAACAAAAAGAGCATGAAAGGTTCCAATACTAAAGAATAAAAAATATTTATATAATAATGGATTATATATAATCCAAACATTTGTCACGAACAGTAATGTCACGAACTCATTCGTATAATCATATATAAACTTCAACCAATCATTGTTTACGCGTCGTTGGAGGTATGCACGTCCGCGTGAGATGGGAAAGGTATTCCTCATCATTAAAGTCTTCAGTCTTTTTTTTGTGTATTTATAGTGAAATTAGACAAAATTGCCAAACCTGAGATGAAATGATACCAAAGTATAGTCGTCCCATGAATCTCCGAAAAAGAATTCATTTTTTTTACTTTTACTATTATATTATTTTAAAGATCTGTCACAAATCAATTATAGAATCATACCACCTTTGGCTTTTGATATAAATCCCAATTGATTTTTTTGAAGATTAAAGAAAATAAATAAAATAATATATTTATCATTTTTTAAAGTTAATTTTTTATTTATAACTTATACAATCTAATGATATATAAGAATTTTAATTTTTTTTGGAATTCTTTTTTTTAAATGAACGAAATATATGAGAAAGTTGAAGTAGTTAATTAGTCCACAACAACCGAACATGCAAACGTTTCAACACTTTTTCTTTATCATTGTATATGTCTCTAAATGGTATAGTGCGTTTTTGCGTTGGTTCTTTTAATTTGATAGTAAAAATCATCGATTTGCAACTTCTTTTTAAAAGTTTATGCATGAAGACTTTTTCTTTAACAAAATCTAGTAACTTTTTTACTTTTTTTTATTTTTTACTTCTTTAACTTTAATGTTAACTTTAAAGATGTCCAAAAGCAATGAACACATAAACATATAGTGTAACACCTCCTATTTTCCCCCTATATTTAATTATTTGATCACTTATGAACCACTTTTACGCCTTGGATAACTCAACTTGGCCTTTTTAGTGAACTTGAAAATTTTTCTTTTTCTTAAAAACGTTGTTACTGTTCACTGGCCCATTTTTCAGATTTCTGACCCAACTTTGAAAATTCATAATTAATTCTATAAAACTCGAAATGGAGTGATTCGAATTTCTAAATTTAGCTTATTAAGTGATATGTAGGGGAAAAATACTCATTGGTTCCATTCCTTGCCCATTTGAATCAGTTTATTCAAAAACCGTGGCTATGTCCAAATGGTCACTGTCAGTTTTCCAGATTTTACCTCAAATTTTGGAAAATCATAACTCTTAATGTACACATCCAAAATTTACAAACTTTATATCATTTTAAAGATCAGGATGTGTAATTTCTGAATGGAAAATTTCAAGCCATTTGGAACTTGTTTGCTATTTTAAATCGCCACTAGAAACAGATTCATTTTTCAGGGCCTTTGGAACCCCTTTAGCATTGAAAACCAATTTTCTTAAAAATTCACCAAAACCTCTTTTTGGTTCATGATCTTAACTCTAACATGCATGATTAGTTTCTTATCCTTCTTTAGCCTTCTTAGCTCATGATCATGCATGCATCATCCCATATTCATGTGTTCTCCTTGTTGGAGTTAGGTTACAACCATCATAACTTCAAAGAAAAGTAGCTACTTGCATATCACAAAACAAGCAAGCATATTCAACATCATCTTCAAGGATCAAGAACCTTTTCCTTACCCTTGTTTG
>JANTPZ010140443.1:0-18106 GCA_025593235.1 Vachellia pachyceras | reverse complement strand
AAAAGAGACCAGAATTGAACGAATGACGTTTTCGAAGCAAATGGATGAATTTTCAAAAACTAACCAAATATCTATTATCCTCATCCAAAAGTGAGCCAGAGAGGAAGTTTCAAAGCAATTTCGAGACAGTGAAAAATTTCATCAATTTGTGACCAAAAGAGACCAGAATAGAACGAACGAAGTTTTCGAAGCAAATGGATGGATTTTCATAAACTAACTAAATATCTAGAATCCTCATGCAAAAATGAGCCAGAGATTAAGTTTCCATGCGATTTCGAGACAGTGAATGATTTTCATCCTTTGTGACCAAACCAGACCAGAATTGAACGAACGACGTTTTCGAAGCAAATGGATGAATTTTCAAAATCTAAACCAAATATCTGGAATCCTCATGGAAAGATGAGCCACAGAGGAAGTCTCCATACAATTCCGAGAAAGTGAAAAATTTTCGTCCTTTGTGACCAAACCAGACCAGAATTGAACGAATGACGTTTTCCAAGCAAATGGATGAATTTTCAAAAACTAACCAAATATCTAGAATCCTCATCCAAAAATGAGCCTTAAAGGAAGTTTCTATGCAATTCCGAGACATTGAAATATTTTGGTCCTTTGTGACCAAAAGAGACCAGAATTGAACGAACCACGTTTTCTAAGCCAGTGGATGAATTATCAAAAACTAACCAAATATCTAGGATTCTCATGCAAAAATGAGCCGTAGACGAAGTTTCCAAGGGATTCTGAGACAGTGAAACATTTTTGTCCTTTGTGACCAAAAGAGACCATAATTGAACGAACGACATTTTCTAAGCAAAGGGATGGATTTTCAAAACCTAAAAAAATATCTAGAATCATCATGCGAAAATGAGCCATAGAGGAGGTTTCCAAAGAATTCCGGGACAGTGAAAAATTTTTGTCCCTTATGACCGAAAGAGACCAGAATTGAACGAACAACGTTTTTGAAGAAAATGGATGAATTTTCAAAAACTAAAAAAATATCTAGAATCCTCATGCAAAAAAGGAACCAGAGAGGAGGTTTCCAAGGAATTTCGATACAGTGAAAAATCTTCGTCCTTTGTGTCCAAACAATGCCAGAATTGAACAAAGGACGTTTTCGAAGCAAACGGATGAATTTTCAAAAGCTAACCAAATATCTAGAATCCTCATCAAAAAATGAGCCACAGGGGAGGTTCCCATGCAATTCCGAGACAGTGAAAAATTTTCATCCTTTGTGACCAAAAGAGACCAGAATTGATCGAACGTCATTTTCTAATCAAATGGATTGATTTTCAAAAACTAAGAAAATATCTAGTATCCTCATGCAAAAATGAGCTAGAGAGGAAGTTTCCATGCGATTCCGAGACAGTGAATGATTTTCATCCTTTGTGACCAAACCAGACTAGAATTGAATGAACGACGTTTTCGAAGCAAATGGATGAATTTTCAAAACCTAAACCAAATATCTAGAATCCTCTAGCAAAAATGATCCAAAGAGGAAGTCTCCATGCAATTCCGAGAAAGTGAAATATTTTTGTCCTTCGTGAACAAAAGGGCCCATAATTGAACGAACGACATTTTCGAAGCAAATGGATGAATTTTCAAAAAATAACCAAATATCTAGAATCCACATCCAAAAATGAGGCTAGAGGAAGTTTCTATGCAATTCCGAGACATTGTAACATTTTCGTCCTTTGTGACTAAAAGAGACCAAAATTGAACGAACGATGTTTTCAAAAGCCAATGGATGAATTTTAAAAAACTAACCAAATATCTAGAATTCTCATGCAAATTTGAGCTGTAGACGAAGTTTCCAAGGAATTTTGAGACAGTGAAACATTTTTGTCCTTTGTGACCAAAAGAGACCAGAATTGAAAGAACGACATTTTCCAAACAAATGGATGGATTTTCAAAATCTAACAAAATATCTAGAATCTTCATGCAAAAATGAGCCACAGAGGACATTTCTATTCAATTCCGAGACAGTGAAACATTTTCGTCCTGTGTGACCGAAAGAGACCAGAATTGAACAATCGACGTTTTTGAAGCAAATGGATGAATTTTCAAAAACTAAACAACTATCTAGTATCCTCATCCAAAAGTGAGCCAGAGAGGAAGTTTCAGTGCAATTTTGAGACAGTGAAATATTTTCGTCCTTTGTCACCAAAAGAGACCAGAATTGAACGAACGATGTTTTCGAAGCAAATGGATGAATTTTAAAAAAACTAACCAAATATCTAGAATCCTCATGTAAAAATGAGCCACAGAGGAAGGTTCCAAGGAATTCTGAGACGGTGAAATATTTTTGTCCTTCGTGAACAAAAGAGCCCATAATTGAACGAACGACATTTTCGAAGCAAACGGATGAATTTTAAAAAACTAACCAAATATCTAGAATCCCCATCTAAAAATGAGCCACAGAGGACCTTTCTATGCAATTCCGTGATAGTGAAATATTTTCGTCCTGTGTGACCATATGAGACCAGAATTGAACAAAGGACGTTTTCGAAGCAAATGGATGAATTTTCAAAAACTAAACAAATATATAGTATCCTCATCCAAAAATGAGCCACAGAGGAACTTTCCATGCAATTCTGAGACAGTACAAAATTTTCGTCCTTTGTGATCGAAAGAGACCAAAATTGAACAAACGACGTTTTCGAAACAAATGGATGAATTTTCAAAAACTAACCAAATAACTAGAATCCTCATGCAAAAAAGGAGCCAGAGAGGAGGTTTCCAAGGAATTCCGAGACAGTGAAATATTTTCATCCTTTGTGACCGAAAGAGACCAGACATGAACGGACGACTTTTTGAAGCAAATGGATGAATTTTCAAAAGCTAACCAAATATCTAGAATCCTCATGCAAAAATGAGCAAGAGAGGAACTTTCCAGGCAATTCCGAGACAGTGCAAAATTTTCGTCCTTCGTGACCGAAAGAGACCAGAATTGAACGAACGACATTTTCGAAGCAAATGGATGAATTTTCAATAACTAACTAAATATCTAGAATCCCCATCCAAAAATGAGCCACGGAGGACGTTTCTATGCAATTCCGAGACGGTGAAACATTTTCGTCCTGTGTGACCCAAAAGAGACAAGAATTGAACGAACGACGTTTTCCAAGCAAATGGAAGAATTTTCAAAAAATAAACAAATATCTAGTATCCTCATCCAAAAGTGAGCCAGAGAGGAAGTTTCAATGCAATTCTGAGACAGTGAAAAATTTCGTCCTTTTGTGACCAAAAGAGACCACAATTGAACGGACGACGTTTTCGAAGCAAATGGATGAATTTTCAAAAACTAACCAAATATCTAGAATCCTCATGGAAAAATGAGCCATAGAGGAAGGTTCCATGCAATTATGAGACAGTGAAAATTTTTGTCTTTTTTGACTAAAAGAGATAGGAATTGAAGGAACAATGTTTTCGAAGAAAATGGATGAATTTTCAAAAGCTAACCAAATTTCTAGAATCCACATGTAAATATGAGCCAGAGAGGAACTTTCCTTGCAATTCCGAGACAGTGCAATTCCGAGACATGTAAATATGAATTTTCTAAAACTAACCAAATATCGAGAATCCTCATGAAAAAATGAGCCCCAGAGGAAGTTTGCATGCTATTCCAAGAAAGTGAAAAATTTTCGTCCTTTGTGATCAAAAGAGACCAGAATTGAATGAGCAACGTTTTCGAAGCAAATGGATGAATTTTCATAAACTAACAAAATATCTAGAATCCTCATGCAAAAATGAGCCCTAGAGGAAGTTTCCATGCAATTCTGAGACAGTGAAAATTTTTCGTCCTTTGTGACCAAAAGAGAACAGAATTGAACGAACGATGTTCTCGAACAAATGGATGGATTTTCCAAAAATAATCAAATATCTAGAATCCTCACGCAAAAATGAGATGCAGAGGAAGTTTCCATGCTATTCCGAGACAGTGAAAAATTTTCGTCCTTTGTGACCAAAAGAGATCAGAATTTAAAAAATGATGTTTTTGAAGCAAATGGATGAATTTTTAAAACCTAACCTAATATCTAGAATCCTCATGCAAAAATGAGCCACAAAGGAAGTTTCCATGCAATTCCGAGACAGTGAAAAATTTTCATCCTTTGTGACCAAAAGAGACCAGAATTGAATGAACGGCATTTTGGTAGCAAATGGATGAATTTTTGAACACTAACCCAATATCTAGAATCCTCATGAAAAATGAGCCCCAGAGGAAGTTTCCATGCAATTCCGAGAAAGTGAAAAATTTTTATCCTTTGTAACCAAAAGAGACCATAATTGAACGAAAGACGTTATCAAAGCAAATGGATGGATTTACAAAAACTAACCAAATATGTAGAATCCTCATCCAAAAATGAGGCATTGAGGAAGTTTCCATGCAATTCCGAGACAGTGAAAAATTTTCGCCCTTTGTAACCAAAAGACACCAGCATTGAACGAACGACATTTTCACAGCAAATAGATGAATTTTCCAACACTAACCGAATATGTAGAATCCTCATGCAAAAATGAGCCCAAGAGGAAGTTTCCATGCAATTCCGAGAAAGTGAAAAATTTTCGTCCTTTGTGACCAAAAGAAACAAGAATTGAACGAAAGACGTTATCAAAGCAAATGGATGGATTTTCAAAAACTAACCAAATATGTAGAATCCTCATCCAAAAATGAGTCAGAGAGGAAGTTCCCATGCAATTCCGAGACAGTGAAAAATTTTCGTCCTTTGTGACCAAAAGAGACCAGCATTGAATAAACGACGTTTTTGCAGCAAATGGATGAATTTTCAAACACTAACCGAATATCTAGAATCCTCGTGCAAAAATGAGCCCAAGAGGAAGTCTCCATGCAATTCCGAGACAGTGAAAAATTTTCGTCCTTTGACACCAAAAGAAACAAGAATTGAACGAAAGACGTTATCAAAGCAAATGGATGGATTTTCAAAAACTAACCAAATATGTAGAATCCTCATCCAAAAATGAGCCAGAGAGGAAGTTTCATGCAATTCCGAGACAGTCAAAAAATTTTCGTCCTTTGTGACCAAAAGAGACCAGAATTGAACGAACGACGTTTTCACAGCAAATGGATGAATTTTCAAAAACTAACTGAATATCTAGAATCCTCTTGCAAAAATGAGCCCCAGTGGAAGTTTCCATGCAATTCCGAGACAGTGAAAAATTTTCGTCCTTTGTGACCAAAGGAGACCAGAATTGAACGAACGATGTTCTCAAAGCAAATGGATGGATTTTCAAAAACAAACCAAATATGTAGAATCCTCATCCAATAATGAGCCCCAGAAGAAGTTTCCATACAATTCCAAGACAGTGAAATATTTTCGACCTTTGTGAGCTAAAGAGACCAGAATTGAACGAACGACGTTTTCGAAGTAAATGGATGAATTTTCCAAAAATAACCCAATATCTAGAATCATCATCAAAAAATGAGCAAGAGAGGAAGATTCCATGCAATTCCGAGACAGTGAAAAATTTTCGTCGTTTGTGACCAAAAGAGACCAGAATTGAACGAATGACGTTTTCATAGCAAATGGATGAATTTTCAAAAACTAACCGATTATCTAGAATCCTCTTGCAAAAATGAGCCCCAAAGGAAGTATCCATCCAATTCCGTGGCAGTGAAAAATTTTCGTCCTTTGTGACGAAAAGAGGCCAGAATTGAACGAACGACGTTTTCGTAGCAAATGGATGAATTTTCAAAATATAACTGAATATCTAGAATTCTCTTGCAAAAATGAGATCCAGAGGAAGTTTCCATGCAATTCCGAGACAGTGAAAAATTTGCGTCCTTTGTGACCAAAAGAGACCAGAATTGAACGAAAGACGTTCTCGAAGCAAATGGATGGATTTTCAAAAACTAACCAAATATGTAGAATCCTTATCCAAAAATGAGCCCTAGAGGAAGTTCCTTGCAATTCCGAGATAGTGAAAAATTTTCGTCCTTTGTGACCAAAAGAGACCAGAATTGAACGAAAGACGTTCTCGAAGCAAATTGATGGATTTTCAAAAAATAACCGAATGTCTAGAATCCTCATCCAAGAATGAGCCAGAGATGAAGTTTCCATGCAATTCTGAGACATTGAAAAATTTTCGTCCTTTGTGACCAAAAGAGACCAGAATTGAACGAACGACATTTTCATAGCAAACGGATGAATTTTCAAAAACTGACCGAATATCTAGAATCCTCATGCAAAAATAAGCCCCAAAGGAAGTTTCCATGCAATTCTGAGACAGTGAAAAATTTTCATCCTTTGTGACCAAAAGAGACCAGCATTGAACGAACGATGTTGTCGATGTAAATGGATGAATTTTCAAAAAATAACCAAATATCTAGAATCCTCATCCAAAAATGAGCCCCAGAGGAAGTTTCCATGCAATTTCGAGACAGTGAGAAATTTTCGTCCTTTGTGACCAAAAGAGACCAGAATTGAACAAACGACATTTTTGAAGCAAATCGATGAATTTTCAAAAACTAACGAAATTTCTATAATCCTCATGCAAAAATGAGGCACAGAGGTAGTTTCCATGCAATTCTGAGACAGTGAAACATTTTCGTCCTTTTTGACAAAATGAGACCAGAATTGAATGAATGACGTTTTCGATGCAAATGGATGAATTTTCAAAAAATAACCAAATATCTAGAATCCTCATCCAAAAATGAGCCAGAGACGAAGTTTCCATGCAATTCCGAGACAGTGAAAAATTTTTGTCCTTTGTAACCAAAAGAGACCAGAATTTAAAAAACGACGTTTTCGAAGCAAATGGATGAATTTTTAAAACCTAACAAAATATCTAGAATCCTCATGCAAAAATGAGCCACAAAGGAAGTTTCTGTGCAATTCCGAGACAATGAAAAATTTTCGTCCTTTGTGACCAAAAGAGACCAGAATTGAGAGAAAGACGTTCTCGTAGAATGGATGAATTTTAAAAAACTAACCGAATATCTAGAATCCTCATGCAAAAATGAGCCCCAGAGGAAGTTTCCATGCAATTCCGAAACAGTGAAAATTTTTCATCCTTTGTGACCAAAAGAGACCAGTATTAAACGAATCATGTTTTCGAAGCAAAACGATGAATTTTCAAAAAATAACAAAATATCTAGGATCCTCATCAAAAAATGAGCGATAGAGGAAGTTTCCATGCAATTCCGAGACGGTGAAATTTTTTTTTCCTTTGTGACCAAAAGAGACCAGAATTGAACGAAAGACGTTCTCGAAGCAAATGGATGGATTTTCAAAAACTAACCCAATATGTAGAATCCTCATCGCCGAATGTTGCAGAAGAACGTTAAAGTCTCTAAGCGTCGGAACATGCCTGTGCTTCTCTCCTCATTTGATGTCTTTAACTTCTGAATTTATGGGAGCAGTTAGTATTCAAAATGTCGTTACGCAGATAAGGAAAGTAGGTGTGCAACATAGGTTGAGTGTGTCAGACATAAAGCTGTTAGAACAGCAGTGCTCGAGCAAATGCTCGAGTGTTGTTTGAAGATTTTCAAAGAAAAGTTCAATGCTTTGACCACTGCTCGAGTATTGCATGAAAGTATTTGAAAATAATCTCAGTACTCGAGTGTTAAACTGAAAGTTGAAAAGGGGGCTCAATGCTCGAGTGAAAGATGGAAATACTCGAGTACTGGAAGTGCTTGAAGTGAATGTGTAATATCCATGATTTTTCTGCTAACCGATATAAATATTATTCTGTTAATTATGAAATGAATTAG
Organism: Vachellia pachyceras; assembly: GCA_025593235.1. Taxonomy (NCBI): domain Eukaryota; kingdom Viridiplantae; phylum Streptophyta; class Magnoliopsida; order Fabales; family Fabaceae; genus Vachellia; species Vachellia pachyceras. Next base: position 10,380 of record JANTPZ010140443.1, on the reverse strand, counting down.
AATTCAAAAATAGATAGTTCATAAAGAGGGCAAAGTTATAGGCTGGAAGTCGCAGAATCAGATTTGGCCCGGTGGATGGAAGTCGGTAGGAACTTTAAAGTTAAGCGTGCTCATCCTAGGAGCAATTCCAGGATGGGTGACCTCTTAGGATGTTGCCAAAGGGTCAGAAACCAAAAGATCAAAGGGCAAATGGGAATTTATGAAAAGTTAGACTGTGAAAGGGCATTTTGGTCATTAAGAGAAAGTGTAAGGGCATTTTGGTCATTTGACAAAGTCAATGTCAAATAGTTGACCAAAAATCAGAAAAAATTCACAGATGCCCAAAAGATAGAGCAGAACTCACTGATTACCAGAGATTCAATCGATTGTTGAAATTCAGACTGGATAAAGAATTATGGAATTTTAAAGATTTGATGGTTGAAAATAATTATTTAAAGTATTAGAAGTTCTCTAAGACCAAAAACCAGAGTCTATAAAAATTCAGTGGAATTTATAGTATTTTATAAAATTATTGCCCAAAGTAAGATCAATACGGTTTTCCGAAAATCGGGGAAAATCCCTGAAAATATAATTTATTCCAAAAATTAATTTTGGACAATTTAGAAGGTATTTTGGGGAAAGAAAAAGGGCTAGAATATCAGTGAAAAATGTAGAAATTTATGAGGCCCTAAAAATGTTTTATCCTCAAATTGCTTGTTTTCAGGAGTTTTAGACAGGATAAAGTAATCCTGTTAATTTTGATAGGATTAAGGGACATTTTGAGGATGATGATTTTAATATATTTAAGAGGGAATTATGGAGATTAAATGAGGAAAAACATCTCCAGAAAAGTAGAAAAAGATTTACCGGAATAGAGTTATGTTTACCAATAGAAAGTGTAATCGGTAAAAGTAACTGAAGGGGATCCAGTTTGGTTACTCAAACCAGATTTTTAACCCCTACTTACAGCATCATTACTTACTTTTAAGTGGCCAATGAGAAGCAAGAAAGTGTCATGCATGTGGGCAAATATTAGCTCTTAAAATTCAAGATGAAATCTCAACCTTCATTCCATTTTAGTGAGATTTTATAAATCAAATTTTCCCTCCTCTTCCACCTCCATTAGACCGACTTTTGGGCAGAAAAATAGAGAGGAGAGGATGCCATTTTTGTCCCAAGGAAGAAGAAGAGCTTGTGAAATCACAAGGTAAGAGGAGTTACTACCTTATGCTAGACATCAATCTCTTCCTTTCAACTTCCTCTACAACTTCCATGGATTGAAATTCTGATTTGGGCTCTCTTTCTTAAGTTTGAATGCTTAGGGTTCTTGAAAGAAAAGTGAGAAAGAGAGGGATTTAGAACCATTGATTGGTGATAAAAGCCTCCTTGTGTTGTAAGGAGTGTTTTGATATATATATTGTGATTGTTTGAGTTTGTTTTTGTGATTTTGTAATCTTGAGAAATCATAAAGTTTTGTAATCTTGGTGTTTGAGTTTGTCTCGGCCACAGCTGGTTCTTGGGGAAGGAAGTTTCTTTTGATGATTTTGATGCATCCAATGAGTCTAAAATGAGATTTTGTGTAGGGTAAAGGTAACCAAAAGTTTGTGGAAGCATTGGAAAACATTAGAGACAAGTTTAGGATTTTAAGGTTCTTAAAGTTCAAGAGATGGTTTAAAGGAGTTTTACCTTAGTTTTTATCTTGGAAATGGCTTGTGATTAATGACCATAATGTTTCCAATTATGTAGGCAAGTATTTGGTGCAAAAGGATAAATTCCAAAGAGACAAAGAGAGCTTAAAAGTTAGAGGAAAGTTAAGGAGTAAAGGTAGCAAGACCTTCTAACTTTAACTAGTATGTTATGAAATTGTCTTGAGATTTTGCATGACTTATTTGATGAAAATGAAAATGTGAATATGTGCTTGATGTGCTATGGACATATGCATATACATGTCTCATGTTGTACATTCATGACATTATACATTCACACTTATTATTAAATCATGTCATGCATTTTATGAAACTTGTTAGAAAGTTTTGCTATTGGGATTTCTTTGAAATCTCACTCTCCCCCACTAACCATTTTTAGGTGGAAGCACACTCAAGGGTAAGGAGAAAGTGGTTGATCCTTGAAGCAAATTGATGGATAATGTTGTGAATTATGTAATGAACTTTATGTTATTAGGTTTAAAGTTTGTAATGTGACATGTAATGAACCTTATGTATGTATCATGGACTTATGATAAATAGTGTATGCTTTAAGAATGCCTAAACACAGGTTAATATGGTTGAGAAAGGTTTAGAAATCAAAATGATGATTTATGAAGTTAAGTAGGGCTGAAAATTTACCAAGTGCTGGAAGTAAGGTTGGTCATTTCCCCTACTTTGCCCTAACGTGAAATAGAGCAAATGGACTCCAAATGAGTTGAAATTTTTTTAAAACGTATTTCACATTGTAAGCTTTAAAATGAGCCAAAGAACACGGAATTTAGAGTTTTGTACAGAAAGGTATGATGTTTCAAAGTTTGAAGAAAATCACTGAAAAACCTAGAAAATAGAAAAATGACTAAATGAACAGAGCATTTTCACGAATTAAACTGTATAAATTGGGCAAGCTAATGACTCAATGAGTACTTTTCCTCATAAAGAAATTTGTAAGCTTCAATTAGAAGTTGGAACCACTCAGTTTCAATTTTTCTAGAATTAGTTATGAATTTTCAAAGTTAGCCCGAAAAACATTGAATGGTAACTTTCTTAAAAATGAAAGTTTTCATTTTGGTCCCTTTTGATATTGTAAGATGATTGATGCCACTAATAGGTTCCAAATCATCATAAAAGAAGCTAAGAGGAATAAGTTAGAGGTGTTACAGAATGCTCGAGTATTTTCAAAGAGTATTAGTGAATAGTGAAACATTTTAGCCCATGCTCGAGCATTAGAAACTAGTGCTCGAGCACTACCAATGCTTTCACTCAATACTTGCAGTATTCACTTCCAGCATGCTGTGAAAGGCCTCAATACTCTAGCATTAAGAAACTGTGATCGAGCATTGTCTCTGTTGGAAGCTTTTGTTCGAGTATTGCTTAACAGCATTGAAGAAAAAGATTCAATACTCGAGCACTGCATTTCCAGTGCTCGAGCATTGGCTGTGCTATACTGACAGTGTTTGAAAAAACATTCAACACTCGAGCATTGTATCCTAATACTTGAGCACTGGCCATACTTTCAGCAAATGATTGGAGTGTTGACTGGAAGTGTTTTCTAAAACCTCAATGCTCGAGTACTGTGAACCTAGTGCTCGAGCATTGGCTCTGCTGTCAGCCAATACTTGGAGTACTACATTGCATCACTATTTGAAGGCCCTATTTTAGCCTAAATGCTCAAGCACTGAGTTACAATGTTCGATCATTGGTAATTTTTTTGCCAATGCTTGAAGTGTTCACTGAGAGCATAGATTAAAACTTCATTTTCAAAACACGATAATCGAGTATTGAGTTCTAATGCTCGAGTATTGACAATACTACATGTCAATACTTGGAGTATTCACTGAAAGCACTGATTTTTCCTAAATTAAAAACCACAGTGCTGGAGCATTGAATTCCAATGCTCAAGTACGGTTGATATCTTGATAAAAACACTCAAGTATTTTCATGAAGCACTGAACACAAAAGTATTTTCAGAAATTCAAAGATATTTTCAATTTCCTAGATGTTTAAAAAACATTTATTTGTTATCATCAAAACAAGGTATCAATATTCTCCCTCTTTTTGATGATGACAAAACCATAAATCAGCAATTAAATATAAATCACAGAGCATAATGAACCAGATAGCATGAGCATAACAGAGCATAATGAACTAGATAGCATGAGCATAATATAATAACCATGAAATTCATAAAATTAATCCATCAAAGTTCATACATGATTAGAGGTACTTAAACAAGAGTACAAAAGCAGTTAAAAATTAAAATAAGCAAATGTTCAAACAACAGCTCAACAGTGATAGATATTTTGTCATCAACAAGAAGGGTTACTGAGGAAGAGAGGAAGGCATATCTGTAACACTCCTTATTTTCCCCTATAAACTTCACATTAGATCACTATTGAACCACTTTAGGGCCTTAGATAACTTAAATTGACCAAAGAAGTGAAAATAAAAATTTCAAAACGGAGTTACTGTTCATTTGGTTAATTTTCAGATTTCTGGCCCAACTTTGAAAAATCATAACTAATTCTAGAAAAATTGAAATTGAGTGATTCAAACTTCTATTTGAAGCTTAGGAAGTGATCTACAGGGGGAAAATACTCACTGGTTCTAAAATTTGCCCAATCGATACAGTTAATTCTGTGAAAATCATTGTTCATTTGGTAACTTTCCAGTTTTCCAGATTTATCACTCGACTTTGGGAAAACATAACTCTTGATCTACACATCCAAATTTAGCAAACTTTGGCTCATTTTAAAGCTTAGGATGTGTCGTATTTAAATGAAGAGTTTCAAGTCATTCGGAGTTTGTTTGCTATTTTTCATTGCTATTTCAAAACAGGGCAGATTTTTGGGTTTTGGAACCCTTCACTTGAGACTTCAGCTTTTCTTTAAAAATTTGTCAAAGCCTTTTTATAGTTAAGTTTTATCCTTTTGCAATTTCCTTAACATCCCTTAGCATTTAAGCCCTTACTCATGCATGCATCATCATCTATTCACTTACTAACCAAGTAGAGTTTTATAATTACATAACTACAACAATCCTCAACATAACTTTAAACACAATACATAATTTCCACAATCAAGAACATGATTATATGCCACCTTTAATCACCATAAACCTTACTCTTACCCTTGTTTGCACTTGTACCTAAAATGGTTAGTTGGGGAGGGTGAGATTTCAAGGAAATCCTAGTAGCAAACACTCTAATAATACATCTACGTGAATGATTAATAATGAGATCAAGTATGCCATGTAACAAGAACAATCAATCAACTTTCCAAGTCAAGACAATCATTTCATAACAACATCATGCTTTCACACAACTAAGGTTTCACATAATAACATCATGCTTCACACAAGTAAGGTTTCATACAAGTAAGGTTTTCTAACTCACTTTCAGCCCAATATACTCAAGATCCCGTTCTTGAGTTTCTCACAAGTTTACAAGATATTTTGGCCTCAGATAGCTCTCTAAAAGAGTGGATGGCAAATAATGAAGCTCAAAGAGAATTAATGAAAGAATACAGAGAATGTAATAAATGCAGCTCTTAATGCTCAATATGTTTGTTGTTTTTTTCTGTAATGAATGCTGAGCCTTTTATAGCTGAGAGTTGATGAAGTGTCTGTTAGACTGCATTCAATAGCCGTTACTCTCATCAATGATCAATTGCTTCTGCATTAATGGCATTTAATGCTTCTGTGTCAGACAACGATGAATGTTGCAGAAGAACGTTAATGTCTAATAACCTCGGACCATGCTTTGCTTCTTTCCTCATTGAGTGTTTTGAGCTCCTGCATTTATGAGGGCAGTGAGTATTCAAAATGTCGTTACACAAATAAGGAAAGTAGGTGAGCAGCGTAGGTTGAGTGTGTCAGACATAAAGCTATCAGTGAGAGAGAGAGAGCTGGTACTCGAGCATAAGCTTTTGATACTCGAGTGTTGCTCACAAAATTTCAAGAACAAGTTCAATACTTTGATGTGATACTCGAGTGTTATATGAAAGTGTTTTGAAAAGAATTAAATACTCGAGTGATAAAACTCAGTGCTTGAGTGTTAATAATACTTTCTAGAAATACTCGAGTGTTCTGTGCAAGTGATGAAAAAATAATTCTTTCAAATCATGATACTCGAGTGATGGAAACACTTGAAGTGAATGCTGGAAGTGTTGAGATAGAGTATTGATGAATAGTGAAAGTTTTCACCCCGACACTCGAGTGATGAAAATCTGGTACTCGAGTGTTAGCTATGCTGGCAGTCAATACTTCCAGTGTTGGCTTCCAGTGTTGAGAGTTAAGCCATAATACTCGAGTGCTGGAAATGTGTGCTCGAGTGTTGTCTCTGCTGGAAGCTTTCACTTGAAGTATTACTTGACAGCACTGTCAAAAGTCTCAACACTCGAGTGTTGAAAATGCAGTGCTCGAGTGTTAGCTATGCTGTTAGCCAATACTGGAAGTGTTATCTGGCAGTGTTGAAAAAATGGTCAACACTTGAGTGCTGAAATTTAGTGCTCGAGTGTTGGCAATACTTTCAGCCAATACTTGAAGTGTTGACTTAAAGTGATTTCAAAAACCTCAATACTCGAGTGTTGTGAACCCAGTGCTCGAGTATTGGCTCTACTGTTAGCCAACACTTGCAGTACTCCATGACAGCATTGTTTTTAAACATTGTTTTTGACCTAATGCTCGAGTACTGACTTGCAATACTCAAGCATTGGCAACACTCTATGCCAATGCTAGAAGTGTTTACTCAAAGTATTGTTCAAAAACTCATTTTCAAAGCACAGTGCTCGAGTACAACATTACAACACTCGAGTATTGTCAATACTTTATGTTAATACTTGGAGTGTTATCTGAGAGTACTGAATTTTATTAGGTTAAAAATAGGCAGTGCTCGAGTATTGAATTTTAATGCTCGAGTACTGTCAATACTTTGATAAAATACTCGAGTAACTTCATGAAGTATTGAATCAACACTTTTGAAACTTGGATTCTGAGATCATTTTGCAATCTTTTATCAAAGTTTTGTTATCATCAAAACAAGGTATCAACAATAAAGTTATAATAAATAAGAGTAGCAAAAGCCTCTAAACTCAGAATACTTCTCCCCCTTTTTGTCATCACTCAAAGAGGGTGAGAGGGAGATGAAGGTGGAAGGTCAGGAGAGGTGAATGGATGAGGAACAGAGGTTTCTTGTGGAGGTGCCTGAACAGGATCCAAAGGCTGAGCAGAAGCATAAAAGTCTATTTGAGCAAACAGCCGCTCAGAAGATGAAGGCTCAGACCCCGCTGGTGGTGCAGGCTGAGGTGTCTGGCTGCCTCTAATATAATGCTCAATAGATCCAACTCTGCTATCCAATCCCTGAACCGAGTGAGACAAAGATGCCAGCTCACGTGATACAGAAACTTGGAATGAGTCAAAAGACTAAACCAATGTTGCAACAGCTGCATCTAGTGATGATTGAAACATAGACTGAACATGGCCCTGAGTCTCAGCATAAAAAGCAGTGGTAAACTATTCTCCCATTCTCCTGAATTAATTCTGTACAAAGGTCTATAAGGCTTCCTGAGAGAATGAGGGAACATAGTGATGTTGCTGAGCGGCAGATGACTGGGCCTCATCCTGGCCTCGAGAGGTAGCAGAGGTGGTCCTTCTCCTTCTCCTAGGAGCAGCTTCTGGCTCAGGATTGATGATTTCAATGTTCATCCGATGAAAGTGCGTGGCTGTAAACTGTTGAGGAGTCAATGGTATCTGATCAAGGAGAAGATACCAAACATGATGAAGATCCATGATGTGTGAGACTAAGCTGGGATACAGCAAGTACATCTTCATTGATTTCGATTACACCAACTTCTGCATCTCAAGGAATACCATTTGTCCAATGTTTCTCTTCTCCTTTTTCATAATGGAACCAAGAATTTGATAGTCCATTAGAGAGAGATGAGTATAGTTCCTGCCCTTGTTGACCATGCAGCAAGAATAACCATAATGAATGGTCCTCTGCAATGGTGGCATGGCAGAAGGCTCAAAACGTAAGCTCTGACCCTCCTGAAACTCTTCACCTAGCCTTAATGCCTCAAAGATCTCCGCATTTCCAAGGTCTTTTAGTGCCTTATCATAACCTCCCATACCCAGGTAAACATTCAACAACTCAGCAGAAATATTGATCCGACTACCTCGCATGATCGTCTACAACCCATATTCTATAACTTTCTTCTTATTTCCAACAACATTCTTTTCAACCATGTTATTATAGAATACTCTAACCATGTCAGGATTAAAAGGAGTTTGCAATGAAATTAGATTGTTATAATATTCCAGATACTCCTTAACATTATGTCCTAGCAAACCACTGATATAATCCAAATCCACATAAATAGCAGGGCACAAATCTCTATCTTTAAACTTGAAAGGAGAATTAATCATTACCGAATTGACATTGTAGCCCTGTGGAGCCTCTGGAATCTCTGGTTGAGACTTATTTCCTTTCTTGGACCCTTTCTTCCGAGATGATGAAGCCACATGAGTAGGGGAGCCACTTTCGGTCTCTAAATCAGAATGGTGATCAGTAGGAGTAGGCTCTGGCTGAGATGAAGTTTCCACCATGGGTGCTTTGCCCTTATCTTTCTTGCTCAGAATGGATTTTGGATGCCCTGTTCTTGGTCTCCTAACCAGAGGGGTCTCTATTTCTTCCTCAGAGGGTTCGGCAATACGCACACGCTTAGAGGGAGTTTGAGATCTTGATTGGGATTCAGAGTGGGCTTTGGAAGATGATTTGGAAGATTTCCCTGCTGTAACTTTGGTGCGTGCCATTGAAGAATTGATTCAAAGAGCACGAAGAGAGGAATTTTTGGCCGAGAGGGGGTAATGACATCGAGTGGCTTTAAGGAAGGATTAAGCAATGAAATGGAGATAATAATGAGTGAAATAAGAGGGGTTTTGATGGTTTAGAGGTACCTAAGAGGTTGTGACGATTCACATATTTATAAAACTCATTGAGTGCATCATAATTCAAGATTAATCTTATATAAATCTTGAAAATCTGAATTTGATAAAGATATAAAGCTATCAAAAATTAATCTTTTATTAATCTTAAAAATCTGAATCTCAAAAGATATTCAAGATTAATTTTTATTAATCTTGAAATTTGAATTCTAAAAGATATTCAAGATTAATCTTTATTAATCTTGAAATTTGAATTTCAAAAGATATTCAATATTAATATTTATTAATCTTGATATTCAAATTCTGAAATTTGAATTGTAAAATTCAAATTTGGATTAATCATAATTTGATCATATCATATCCATTTAATTAATCCAAATAATATGCCAATAAAATTTTCTTAATTTATCTTTATAAATTAAATCAATGTTAGTTATTTAATTTATCAAATCAATTAAATATTAAAACTAACATACATTAACATTATTTATATAATATTAATGTAATTTTGAATTTTATATATAATATATATAATTCATAAACCCTAGAATTAAAGCATGTGTTGGGCTAGTTCTTGCGTGTGACCCTGTAAGCCCACATAAAGTTTCCAGTGGGCTAAACTGAGCTTTAGCCCATAAATCACAAGGACCTTTAGTAAGACATTGCGACTACCCAAATTATATGGGGAACATTAACACAACACAACCTTTCATACAACGACATCACGTCCCTTTTTGTCACGCGATATCTTGGTTAAGGATGAGGCATGGATGACGTCATTCTCCTACTCCTGACCATTACTTTCTCGATCTCTGAATAGTCTGATCTCAGAAATAAAAACTCATTTTTATTACAATATGGCCATACATTTCTCATACTCACTCATCGAGGGGTCTAATAATATCCTTCAACTAATACAAGGGACAAATTCCATCTTGATTACTCACATTCCTCTACATGAAAGACCCATGAGCCTGATTAGCCTTTATTATCACTCGGTTAAATGTGACTTTTGACTAAGTCAAAGCTTAGCGACTTTCATGTAGGAATCCATGATAATCTCAGGTCAAAGGGTGTGGTAACATAATTACATATGAAATAAGCTAATGACTTTGAATCCATGCAGCTTTCTCATAATGGGTCAATTCAATATCTTGTACTTTTACAAGTGCCTATGACTTTGACTCGTATCTCTATACCTTGTCAAAGTCATACTGGTCTTACTTCATCTTTACTCCCATATAGATAACCGACCAGGGATATTTAGGACAACCTTCATAATTTACCTATGGATGCAATTATCATAATAAACATGCAAAAACTATGATAATAAATGGAGAAAATACATTGAAATAAATAATGTTTGAGGTACAATAATTGGCCCCTAGGTCACAATTTCCAACATATTGCTCATCCTAAAATTTGCTACCACCTTTAATTGGGAGATGCAACAATTAGTTTCAACCAATGCCTTTGATAATGGCTTTCTTTAAGAAGAAGTATATATGGGTGGCGTGCCCTGTCTCGCGAATCGCAAAACAGTGTCATTGGTCAACCTTGAAAATTTGCCAAGAATTAAATTTATAATCTCCAAGGGTTGTGTAGTTGCAACCCAGGGTCGTTCTCACCGGAAGCAAGTCACGCACCAAAAGTTTTTAGTTTATGTTTGTGTTTGTTATGCAAAAATGCAAAGGGGGTTTTGGTTTGAATTAAACTATTCTACTAAACTAAATATGGAAACTAAAACTTGTTTTTG
>JANTPZ010140442.1:0-11941 GCA_025593235.1 Vachellia pachyceras | reverse complement strand
AGAATGAGAAAAGATTAATACATCATCAATATATACTATAATGAAGCGATGATAATCGTTAAATATCTCATTCATGATTCTTTGGAATTCAGAGGGAGTGTTTTTCAAACCAAAAGGCATAACATTCTACTCATACTGTCCGAAAGGTACAGTAAAAGCAGTTTTATACCTATCTTTTTCAGAAATTTGAATCTGCCAAAACCCAGATTTCATGTCAAATTTTGAAAAGATCTTTGCAGAATAAAGATATTTAAGAAGATCAAACTTGTTGGGGATTGGATAACGAATCCATTGGAGGGCTTCGTTAAGAGGTTTATAATTGATAACAAGTCTTGGAGTTCCTCTCTCAATTTCTACATTTTTGTTAACATAAAAGGCAGCACATGACCAAGGACTCCTACTTTTCCTAATAAGTTTTTTATTTAAAAGATCTTGAATTTCTTTTTTACAAGTTTCAAGAAGCTCTTGACTCATTTGGATTGGTCTAGCCTTTGTTGGTATATTTTTCTCAGAGAATTTTGACTCATATGGTAAATCTACCACATGTTGTTTTCTATTCCAAAAGGCGTTTGGTAAATCAGAACAAATTCTTGTATGAATTGTGTCTAAACAATCTTGAATTTTATGCTGACATAATAAGGACATTTTGGATCCTGGTCTTTTATTCAAAATGACCATTTTACCCTTATTATTTAGGCCAAATGACCATTTTGCCCTTTAGTCATTTCTACTTAAAAATCTCAAGACTAGGAACTTAGTCAATTATGACCTTTCTTTATTCTAGGTATTTTCCTTTATATTTTTTTCTTGTCTATGGACCTTAGCTCATCACATAATTTACTGGTATAACCTTTAATTCAGGTTACAAAAATACGGATATTACAACTGAGTTCCAGAAGTTCAGGGTCACCGTGCTTCAGCAGCTTGAGCAGGACCGAAGGTACCGCCTTTGGATAGATGCATTGCTCACGTAGAGCCTACACTTCGAGCTGCTTTTAGAGGAGGATGACTTCAGTAGTGCTGGTTCCTTTGGGGCAGGTCCATCGATGGGCTACAGAGGCAGAGCTAATGAGGGTGGAGGGTGGTAATGTGAAGGAGGCTGCAGCACATATGGATTCGGAAGGTGACTCGACTATACAGGGATAGTTGTAGATTATTTTTATTTTCCTTTTCTTGTTTTGTTTTTTATAAGTTGTATTGGTTGAACCCTGTGTACTTCTTTTGAATTCAGCTGAATATATTTTCCTTTGTTGTTTTCCGTGTTCCTTTGTGTTTAGGAATGATCCTACGGTATTGCTTCTTGAATTCCGCACTTCTATTGTTTTAGTCCTTCCCTGTAATCATTGAGGAATGCTTGATTTAACTGTGTGGGGATTTAGGATTTTCAAGCTTTACTCTGAATTTTAAAACGTAATTGGAACTTTTGAACGGTTCATTGTTGGGTCATTTAGTTTAAAACTTTGGAAATTTTCAAATTTTTTAAATTTCTTTTCCTTTTTTCCGCAAAGAAAGTTGATTTCCAGGAGGTTTTAAACCGCATTTTTTGCTCTCGGACCACTTTCACCGTGACCAATTTGTTTGTTCGCCACACCCAAAGTTGTTAAAATAAAGCATTCAAACTCTCGGGTATGTTTCGCTACGGCGAAACCACTTACACACAGAACCACCCTCTCAGTTGTGGTTCACCGTGACTAACTTAGTTGTTAGCCGTGGTGAAACCTTTAGTACAAAACTAAAAAACTAGTTTTGAATTTCAAATAAATATTTCCTCTTAACTTGATACCTTTTATAATCCTTAGCATTCCGCATAATCTGATTTTCACGGATAATGTATTTAGAAAATCATCCATGATTGTGGGGGATAAAAGTTTTTGGTTAATTGCATTTTCAAGCTACTAACAAAGGGTCAGTATTGATGCATTTTTGAATTGACTCTTTGCATTTTTAATTCTTAAAATTGTATAATCGAGACGTTAGCCTTATCTTGAGGATAATTGGGCCTAACTCCTTTTGATTAGTCTGTGTCTATATTGATTTATTATCTCTCTATAACTTGTCTTGATTCTTAATAAAATTTTTATGATCCAATAATTTATGAAAATGATATAGGCCTTGATTTCAAAACCCTTTATTTTGCCCAAACAAAACCCATAAATAAAAAAAAATTGACCCTTGCTACCCCATTAAGCCATTCTCTCTTGAGTACCAGCATTGGAAACTATATCTCTATACGCAAGCATGAAATTTATATGAAGTACATATTGATGTTACTCAAAAAAAGAGAAGAAAGAGGAGAAAATGAATAATAAAGAGAGAAATGTTTGATAAAGTTCATATATAAGCCTAATACTCTCTTTTGAACTCTTGTATTATAGAAGCATTGACATATGTGGTTTTTTATAATGCTGTGTATTCAAGAACTCCTTCCATCACTCCAATTCATTACCTGTGATTCCCATAATTCATTTTAACCCCAAAGCCCTCCTAATTTACATTCTATTGATCTTGTAGTGGAGAGATAGAATGATTACAAGCATATGGTAGAGATTGAATTAAACAGACCATGAGTGAAATTATCCTGGATAAGTAAGCTGAGAGATAAATACATTTTCCTTAAGAGGAAGTCTCTTTTATTCAATCTTTTGAATTACACTTTTACAGAGGTCATCTTACTAATGCCTCTTCCTTGCCATTGTTGACTCCTTGGGAAACACTTTAACTAATTTTTGATATCTTGTGCACATGCTGACAGATTCTGAATGCATTAAACATTAAATATTTTTGAAAAAGCTTTGTCCAGGAATACAAAGATTTAAGTGTGGGTGGATTTGATTAAGCTATATTTCTTTACTACTTTGGCTTGAATTTCCGAAGCATTTAATGTAATTTTTAGCCCATCATGACCCTACTTAAGCTTAATTGTAAACAAGAGTTGTTGGTTTTGATTAGCTTGATTTTGGGTGCAATTGGCATGAAATATGATATGTTTGCACTTAATTCTAATTATGAGCAAGCAATACTTCAAATCATTGCTATTTCATTTCAGGAACTCTAGCAAAGAATGGAAGTAAGCAGCCCTAGAATCTTCCGCCGCGTTCAAAACTCAAGCATGCAAGCAAAGTACTCTTGGGAGAGGTTTGTTGCGGCAAAACCTCAGTTTATTTGTGGCAAAGATCGCAAATCAACAACCAAATCAGGCTCCAAATGGAAAGAATAACTAACCCACGTCATAAACTTGACCTAGAATAGTTATGAAACCCTATTTAGGGTAATTTTTGCATAATTGGAAAAGGGGATACAGAAGTCACATGCAAGGTTTCCTCTCATCTCATTTTTCTCTTCTCTTCCACTCACCAAAACCCTAGCAAACATTTTTCCTCCCTTCATCCTCTATTTCCTGACCATCATGCATCCACATTCTTCCATCAAGAGTATTGAGTTGTGCACTATGAGTAGCTAAACCTCTTCCTTCCTTTTGGAGATGGAGAAGGCTTAAGTTCAAGAGCTTCACAAGAGAAGTAGTAGCTTCAATGTGTATTTTTGCTATAGATTACTTAGTTAATGAGTTAGGACTAGTGATTGTACTTAAATACTTTGTTATAGTTGTATCAAACTTGGAATAGTTTGTGTATTGATTTGCTTTGTGATTGACTTGGTAGTGTGAAGTCTCATTACTACCTATTTAAAGAAATCTTTGTTGCACTCTCTTATCTTTCTAGTTGTGATTGATATTTGAGGTGATAATGTTTTGAATTGGATTTTTAGCAACTTCACTACACACACTAAGTGTTTTTAAAGGGTTTCATGGAATTGAATTTATTGCATGGAATTTCTGACCCAGCGAGTTGTTAGGGTTTTTATTATGAAACTTATTGCGAAACTATTATTCTACCTCATCATTTATGAACTATGATAGCCTGAACCATTCCCAAGGAGAATTCATCATCAAATTGCCTTTGCATTTTATTACTCGGTTTTCTTTGCATTCCCACAATCCAAAAATCCAAAATGAAAGTTTGTTTTACATTTCCTTTTTTAATTCAAGTTTACAATCAAACACCAGTTTGCTTTCTTCATAGTGAATTTAATCACAAGTAAATTGCTAATGGACGACACCCTATAGTGCAATCCTTGGAAATCACAAGTGTTTTGATCCACTTCCAAGGCCTTTGACAACAACAGGTTCATATTTCCAATTGTGGCCGGATCAATCGGGTATTTCAACTATTCCTTGATAAGTTTATGATTGTGTTTATTGATGATATTTTAGTGTACTCAAGGAGTTTGGAAGAGCATGAATACCATTTACAGGTGATTCTAGAAAGATTAAGGGAAAATCAGCTTTATGCTAAATTTTCTAAGTGTGAATTTTGGTTAAATAAGGTTGCTATTTTGGGTCACGTGGTCTCCAAAGATGATATTCAAGTGGATCCAAGCAAAGTAGATGCAGTTAAGAATTGGTCATGGCTAACAACTTTTACAAAAATTAGGAGTTTCTTAGGCCTTATAAGGTTTATCATTATTTTATTAAATATTTTTCAAGAATAGCTACTCCATTAACAAGGTTAACCCAGAAAAATGTAAAATTTCTCTAGGATGATAGTTGTGAAAAATGTTTTCAAAATCTAAAGGAGTACTTAACTTATGCTCTAATTTTAAACCTTCCCTCAGGAACTGGGGGATACCATTTACTGTGATGCATCTTAGGTTGGTGGATGGAATTACTTAAGGATGGAATTAAATCTTAGATAGAGAAGGTGGATGGAATTACTTAAGGATTCAAATCTTTGACAAAGCAAATGTGGTGGCAGATGCATTAAGTAGAAAATCCATGGGTAGATTGGCACATATGTCTTAGTAAGGAGGCCCATAATACAAGAGATTCACAAGCTTGAACAAAATGGAATAAAATTTGGAATCTCTAGAAATGGAACATTTTTTGAAATACTTCTATTATCTTCACTTTATTATCTATTAGAGACCTTAACTAAATCACTTGAAGCCATTAGATAGGCTAGAATTAGTTAATTTGGGGAAATTCAATCACCCTTATTTGATTTACTATTCAAGAGATAACTTGGAATTTTGGCTCAACTTGAAAATTTATGAAAAATTCCATAAAAATTTAAACCAAGTGATTTAGGTTTGTGAGCTTGCTCAATCCTTTATGAGATAGAAATATTTCTTGAGCAAAAATAATTCCCAACAGTATTGAAAAGAATTAGAAAAATAACTGTTCACTTGGTTTGAAATTTGGAACTCGTTGCTACCAACTCTGGCATTTGTCATGACCAAATTTTCGAACTCATGGTAAAGTTGCTCTCCATCCAAGTTCACTATGGTGAACTTTCCCAAAAAGCTTTCAGGTCATCTTTGCTAGGGCAAACTTCCGGTGTCAAATTTTCTGCTGAATTTTTAAAAATTCATAACTTTTTGTACACAACTCTAAATTGTGCAAATTAGGACTCTATAGAAAGCTTAGAATGATATCTACTTTCTTACAAAATTTTATGACCTTTGGACTTCAGCTGCTCAAAATATCCTCTATTGTCCCACGAAAGGGCTTTGAACCCCTTTATACTCAAGTTGCATGCCCAATTTGCTTTCTTTATGCACATTAACATCACAACCTATGTACTTTCATTACATAGCACCAAAATAACTTAATGTAGGAGTTTAATTTATATTCCTTGATAAGTTCATAAGTATGCACTCATGTACATCCGAAAAGCATATACACACAACATGTGCAAAATAGGCATGAAAGCCTTCTCTTCTTACCCTTGCACCTTCTTCCCTTTACCTTTGGAATTTGTTCCTATTGTGAGTCATTGGAAAGGGTGATATTTCAAGGAAATCTCAGTAGCAAATATTTCTAACATATATATCATGCATGATTATTTAAATGTAAACTAGAATGCTATGTGACATAAGAAACAACACCATACTTCTAGCCTATTTGTATAAGGCCAAGGCAACCATTGCATAGCTACAACCATGCATATTCTCAAGAAAGTATTTAAATGTCAAGTGGCTATAACCACACATAAACCATGGCAATTAACATATACAACAATCAAAGCAATGTAAATGTAAAAGTTAGAAACTTTGCTACCTTAGAATACCTTATTTTCCAATGGAACTTGAGTTGGCTTTGAACTTGCACTTTTGGACTTTCTCGATGGCTTGCCACACTTTTGGATATTATGTTACTCATACACATGTCAAGATATGCTGAACATCAATAATCTGCCATTACTTAAAGCACTAATACAGTTAACAATTTCTTAAACATTAGCAACATGAAATTCACCAAAATGGGAGTAAATGGATTTTTGCATGATTTCTTTGTACATACATGCATAATCCAACTTCTAGATCAATTTCTCATCATTAAACATCATGAAAACATTCATTCCCTTGTATCATTAACTTCATGTAACAGTTATGGAAAAGTGTAATATCCATACTTTTACTGTTAATTGAAATACAGGTTAAACCGACAGTTATAAAATGAGTTAAGGCCCAGAGATAAGAAGTACATAAAAAGAGGAATATAATGGACCTGAAAGACCACATCCAACTTAGTACTAAGGCTTTGAAATTCATTAAATATAAAAAGCCAAGGACATAAATGCCATTAGACATAAAAGGCCAAGGGTATGAATGTCATTTACACATAAATGCTAATGGCACAAAAGTCATTAAGCATGAAAATGTAAGTGCAATAATGGAATTTAGTAAGATTAGTAAGAAAAGTAAGGGTATTAGGGTAAATAAGGAAAATAGGTAAGGCCATTTTGGTCATTTGACCAAGGTCAAAGTCAACAGTCCAGATATCACAAAAATTTACAGATGCCCAATAGATAGAGCAGAACTCACTGATCAAAATGAGATATGTCAGATTTTTAAAATTCATTCTAGATTTCTATCTAGAGAATTTCAAAGGTTAATCAGCCGAAAATAATTATTTAAGGTATCAGGAGACCTCAAATATCTAAGTTTAGGGCATAGAAAAATAAAGTGAATTTTTTAGTATTTAATAAAATTATTACCCAAAATGCGATAAAGGCACCTGAATCGAAGGGAAAAAACCCGAAAACCCTGGAAATGGAATTTTCTTTGAAAATTCATTACAGACATTCCGATAAGCAATTTGAGGAAAGGGAAAGGGTTAAAGTATTAGTAAAAATTCTAGAAATTTTTAATGCCCTAAGACTCGATTGCTTCTCGGCAGAAATTTCGATAGGGTAAAGTAACCCTGTTGAAATTTGAGGATTTCTAAGGGTATTTCTGGGGTGATCATTTTGTCATATAAGTCAGTGATATTTGGAGATTAAAAGAGGAATAAACATCTCCAGAAAAGTAGAAAAATTTTACCGGAATAAAATTATTTTTACCGATATAACTTATAACTGTATCAAGTAACCAGATGGCAACTGATTCGGTTTGTGTAACCAAGCTCCTAACTACTAGTTACACTATTTTATGAGTTCCAATGGGAGTGCATTAAGTGTGTGAAGTATTGGTGAATTCTAAGCCCTTGGATCAATGTCATTAATTCAAGATTCAATCTTGGTTATCCATTATTTTGCAAGAGTTTTATTAAACAAGATTTCTTCTCTTTCTCCTTCATTTGGTCAGCACTTCCACTCCCAAGAGAGAGAGAGAGGGAGAGAGCTTGACACCATTGAAAGAGCACAAGAGAAGGAAGAGCTTCAAGAAAACACAAGGTAAGAAGCTCTACCACCCAATCCTATACATATTCTTGATCCTTGCAACCTCCTCTACACTTCTAATGGATCAGATTCTTAATTAAACCTATCCTTTTCAAGATTGAAAGTTAGGGTTCTTAAGAGTGAAAGTGAAAAAAAGAGGGATTTAGAAAAAAAGATTGGTTACAAATCACTCCTTGCTTATTTCCACGAACCTTATTCCTAGGGAAAAAAATCCGTAGGAAAATCCACAGGAATAGAACTTTTTTTTGTAGTGTAGATTGATGTATATATTGCTTGAGTTTGATGGTTGTATGAATTTTTGGAAAGCTCAAGTTTAAGGGGAGGTGTTGTCTAATTTTAGTTTTGATGAGGAAGAGTTGTTTTTGTGCTAGATAATGCATAAGAAGTGTTTTGGGATCAAGAATACATTATTATACATGAAGAAAGTTTGAAAAATCACATTAAACTCCCAAACCCTATTTTTCGGCCAGCATAAGAAATGGTAAGAGGAGTGTTATTTTCATGATTTTGATGCTTCTAATAGCTTTATAATGAAAAATTGTGTAGGGTGGAAGTGAGAAAAGGATTTGGGAAGCATTGGAATTCATGAGAACAAGTTGGCAATTTCTAGGGTTCATAAAAGTCAAGAGAGAGTTTTGTTAAGTTTTCATAGTTCTCTTAGCTTGGTAATGACTTAAACATGATGGTTATGCTCTTATATGATTTATAGGAAGGTGAAATATCAAAGAGCACATTTGGAAAGTTGAGCTGAGCTTTAAGTTTCAAGAACAAATTAAGAAATTAAGATAGCAAAACTTCTAAATGTTTTATGAAATTGCTTTGTGAATGATGAATGACTTTGATGAACAAACTTGATTATATGTGTATGAATTGTGAATTTGATTCCTATGGCCATATGCATGTTATTATGTAGTTGAATATGTCACATTTATCTTAATCATACACACATTTATGAAAGTATATTATGCACATTTACAAAGGTGTTAGATAGTTTTGTTATTGGGATTTCAATGAAATCTCATTCTTTCCAACTAACCATTTTAGGTGTAAGTTCAAGTAAGGGAAAAGCAAGATCAATGATGATTAAAGAAAGCATGATGTTGCACTTTGTTATTGTTATGTTATGTAAGATGTTTGGAACTTATGTTTAAGTGATGATTTAGTTTTATAAAGTTAAGCCCCTATATAATAGGTGTGTAATCATATGTAAATGCATGCATGATCATGTACAAATGAACAAGTTGAGCAAGCTTTTGGTAAAAGTTTGAAATGGTAAGTTTTCATAAAAAGAAGTTATAATGCTTACCAAACCTCTAACTTTGGGCTGTGAAGAAAAATAGTAAATCAAGTCTAAATGAGCTGAAATTTTCCCAAAAAAAAAATAGTTCATATGGTAAGATTTAAAATAACTCTAAGATCACTGGATTTGGACATTTGCACAAGAAGTTATGGCTTTCCAAAGTTTGAAGAAAAACATGGGAAAAATGAAAAATGACCATATGAACTGTACTTTTTCACACATTAAATTGTATTAATTGGGCAAGGTTTTAAGCTAGTGAGTATTTTTTTCACTATAGGAAATCTTATAAGCGTCATATAGAAATTGGAACCACTCAATTTTGATTTTTCTAGAATTAGTTGTGAATTTTCAAAATTGGGCCAAAAATCTGGAAAATGACCAAATGATTGTAGCCTCAAAATTGAAAATTTCAATTTCCATTCTTTGGTCAATCTAAGTTGTGTAAGGTCCTAAAGTGATTCAATAATGACTTAATATGAAGCTAAAGAGGTTAAGTAAGGAGTATTACAAGAAGGGTTTCATGCAATAAATTCATTATAAGCTCAAATCAACTCATTCCAACCATCAACATATATCAAATCATGGATAGAGTTGATTATACTACTTATTACTTGTGATTCTTCTTCATTTCTCTCACAAACCCTCCTCATCAAAGCAACTCACTCAACTATTGATCAAGAAATCTAAACCGATCAAATGGTAAAACAGAGGTCCTAGATGAGTTCTATAGGAAGAAATCAAGTTAAAACACTAACTTACGTTTGATTTTAGCTTGAAATCGTCACTTTATCTTGCTCTCCTTGCTCCACCAGCTCTCTCTCTCCTCTCCAGCTGCAACATGAAAATGAGGCAGAAGAATGGCTTAGGAAGCTTTAGTAAAGTCTGCCCATGCGTTTAAAATGAGGTGGTGTCCACTTATACTGCTGAGTAACTTTACACTAAGAAAATCTACCACTTTATGTTAATATCTTCATTTGCTTTTCATCTTCAGTATGAAGATCACAAGTGCCACTCTAGCATCCTCACAATCTGCTTTTTTAAAAAGAGAGTTGCTTTAAGTTACTTTATCTAATTGTTTTCTATCAGAAATGCTTTTCAGGAATTTCCTAATCGCTTGACCAACTAAATGTCACAAAAAATTCTCAAAATTCAACTGATCATTCCATGATTTCTCTTATCTCAAATAGCCTTTAAATATGCTCTACGTAAATTTTCTCCTGAAACCCTAATTTGGGGATTTTCAACCTTTCATATCGCCAATCAGGCAAACTACTACTAACTTAAGGCTGAAATCAATTTTATAAAATAAAGCATTTTCCAAGCTACTTTTCAACATTTTTCAATACATTTTTTGAGGTTTCTTGGCATTTTAAATAATTATATTTGGCTAGAATTCAAAAATTAGCCAAATATTAAATGACCTTAAAAATTCCCGCAAGGGTTATTTTGGTCATTTTAACTTTAACTAGACTTCAATTCATGATCAGTGAATTTTTCTCTACATTCCTGAACCTGGGGTCATTTTATGATATTTTAGCTATCTTTTCCTAAAATTACCATCATGTCCTTAACTTTTCTAAAAATTGCCCTTACATTTTTCTAAATTGCAAAATGGCATTTGTATGCTTCTTTTCATTTCTTTTCATTCTCCAACTCTTAATCTCTTTATAACTTTTAGTTTAGCCTTTATTCTGGTTACATAATGTGGATATTACATTTTTAGCACATCTTCAAGCTTGATCTTCTTGAATGGAGCAGGTTAAAAATGCTCAGCGATTGGATCCAAAATTTCATAAATTAATGGATAAAGTCATAAAAGATGGGAATACCAAATTTATTATTAATCAAGAAGACGTATTAAGATGTCATGATAGAGTTTGTGTACCACAGGTGGAGGACTTAAAAAGACAACTCTTTGAAGAAGCCTACCATTCAACATACACTATTCACCTTGGAGCAACCAAAATGTATTATGACTTGAAGCAACTATATTGGTGGGATTGTATGAAAAATGATGTAAATTTTTTTCACATTGTTTAACATGTCAACAAGTCAAATCAGAGCATCAAAACTAGAACTTGTTTTAAACCTTGGAATTTTTAACATTTCACATTGTACACACCCCAATTTAACTATAACTTTTTTTAAATCTTGGAATTTTTACTTCTAAACTAGAAAGTTTCATTAACATTTACCCTGTTTTGGCTTACCTCAACTATATTGTTTCTTAAGGATATTTAATGCTGTAATATCCCTAAATTTCTATGCTAGCTGAATGAAATGCTAATCCGATAGCTAGGAAATGAAAAGAGAAATCAGAGGTAAATAGTATAGAAAGAAAGATTATAGGACGGAAGTCATAAAGATAGACCTGGATTAGTACACGGAGTTCCGTAGGAATTCCAGAATTAAGGAAAAATTGCCCAGAGTGATATGAGGATGGGAAAACCTTCAGGAAAGGGACCCATATGTCATTTAATAAAAGACCAAGGACATAAAGGTCTTTTACTATCAAGAGTAAGGGCAAAATAGTAATTTTTGGAAAAGTAGAGAAAGTAAGGGCAAAATGGTAATTATGAGAAAGTTAAAAGGTATTTTGGTCATTTGACAAAAGAAAAGTCAAAGTCAAAAAATCAACCAGTTGACCAAAATATCAGAAAAATTTACAGATGCCCAAAAGATAGCTCTCTACACACCGGTCGCAATGATGTAACACGGATTTTCCAAATTCGGACCCGATCTCCGTCTACGGAATTTTGAAGGGTAAAAGAGGAAAAATAATTATTTGAAATATCAGGAGCTCTTCAAAAATTTAGAGAAAAATATGAAAAATCCAGTGAATTATGTAGTAATTAATAAAATTATTACCCAGTATATAATTAAGACGGTTTTCCCGAAAATT
>JANTPZ010140428.1:0-20037 GCA_025593235.1 Vachellia pachyceras | reverse complement strand
AAGTTTCAATCTAAGCCATTCACTCTTTTCACATGGGATTTTATTAAGGTAAAAATCTGCCCATTTCTTGCTGCCATTCTCCTCCCTCCCAAGCTGCAAAATTCGTCATCCACAAGCACAAGAAGAAAGAAGACAAGCTTACAACACTCAAGGTAAGAGACTTTCACAATCAAACCACTACTTTTTCTTAAGTTTAGAAACATCCTCTTCAATTCTATGAGGTTCTTTTCTTGGATAATCCTCTCTTTTGTGAGATTAGAGAGTTAGGGTTCTTGAGTTTCAAATGGGAAAAAGAGAGGAATTTAAAGAAAACTAAAGATTACAAAGCATTTCTTGGGTACTAGAGAGCATCTTGATGTAAGTATGTGCTTGATTTGGTTGTTGATTGTGATTGGTGAGATTTTTTGAAAACCCTAACCTATGAGAGGGTGCTGTCCACATGAATATGGAGAGGAGGAGAGTTGTGTTTGAATTATTTGATGCATAGAAAGTGGTTTGGAAGCATGTTTAAGCAAGTAAACATGAGAAAAGTTGAAAACTCAAAATCCCCTCATGAATCTGTTTTTTTCAGATGACTTGAATTAATAGAAGGAGTGGAGTTTTGATGATTTTGATGCTTCCAATGGCTTTAGAAGGAAAAATTGTGTTGGGTAAAAGTGAGCAAGGGTTTTGGGAAGCATTTGAAATCATAAGAACAATTTACAAAGTTTTAAGGGGCTTAAAAGAGCAATATAGGATATATTGCGTTTTCATTATTTTTCTTGCCTTGTTGGTTGCTGGAAATTTATGAAAATATTATTGTATGATGTCTAGAAAGTTAAGAGCCCAAAGAACTTATTGTTGATACCTTGTTTTGATGATAACAAAAGTAAGTCATTTATGTGTTAGAAAGAATTTAAGAAATTAAAAATGTGTTTTGAAATCTGAGCTGCAGAGTTTTGATTCAATACTTCATGAAAATACTCGAGTGTTTTTGTCAAAGTATTGACAGTACTCAAGCATTGAAATTCAATGCTCCAGCACTGTATGTTTTGAACTTAAGAAAAATCAGTACTTCCAAACAATACTTCAAGTATTAACATGAAGTGTTGTCAATACTTGAGCATTGGAAGTTGATACTCGAGCATCGTGTTTTGAAAAGAAGTTTAAAAATATGCTCTCAGTGAACACTTCAAGCATTGGAAGGAAGTATTGCCAATGCTCGAGCATTGTGAAGTCAATACTCGAGCATTAGGCTAAAACATGGCTTACAAACAATGTTGCAATTAAGTACTGCACGTATTGGCTGACAGCATAGCCAATATGTAACACCTCTTATTTATCCCTCTTAGCTTCCATTATAATGATTTGGAACCAATTGATGGCCTCAAACAACTTACATTGTCAAAAAGGGACCAAAATGAAAACTTTCATTTTGGAGAAAGTTACTATTCACAGTTTTCAGGCCAACTTTGAAAATTCATAATTAATTCTAGAAAAATTGAAATTGAGTGGTTCCAACTTCTATTTGAAGCTTACAAATTTATTTATGAGATAAAAATACTCATTTAAACAGAAAATTGTCCAGTTGGTACAGTTTCATTCGTGAAAATGTACTGTTCATATGGTAATTTTCTATTTTTCCAGGATTTTCTGTGATTTTTTTGCCAACTTTGGACAGTCATAACTTTTTGTACAAAACTCCAATTTCAGTGAACTTTATCTTGTTTTAAAGCTTGCAATATGAAATATTTTTCTGTAAAATATAAACTTATTTGGATTTCATTTACTTTATTTTCCGACAGGGCAAAGTAGGGGGATTAACCAACTTTACTTCCAACACTTGGTCAAATTTCAGCCCTACTTAACTTCATAAATCATCATTTTGATTTCTAAACCTTTCTTAACCATATTAACCTATGTAATTATGCATTCTTCAAGCATACACTATTTATCGTAGATCCATGATACATTCACAAGTTACATTACATGTCACATTACAATTATAAAACATAACAACATATAATCTACAACATAATCCACACTAATACACATCAAACTTTGCTTCAGGCATTAAGTACTTGCTCCTTACCCTTTGATGTGCTTCCACCTAAAAATGGTTAGTGGGGGGAGAATGAGATTTTTGAAAATCCCAGTAGCAAAACTATCTAACATACTTTCATAAAAATGCATGACAACTTTCCAAATGAATGTTCAAATCCACACTTTCATCACCATAAAGTTCAAAACAAGTCATGCATCAATCAAAGGAATTTTCATGATAACATAGATTAGATTAGATGGTCTTGCTACCTTGTGCTCTTAACTTTCCCTTAACCTTGATGCTTTCTTGATCACATGAGAATTTAATTCTTTGTATCAAACCCTTGCCTACATAATACACAACATTATGGCCATTAAACATAAGCCATTACCAAAGCAAAAATCAATGTAAACCTTCCTTAAACTTCCTCTTGAATTACATAAGCCTTAAGACATCAAACTTGTTTTCTAATGCTTCCAAAAACTTGGGCTCACTTTTACCCTACACAAAACTCATTTTAAACTCATTGGAAGCATCAAAATCATCAAAACAACATTCCTTCCCAAAATTCCAGACCTGACCGAGAGGTTCCCAAAACTACCATCAACATGATTTTTCAACTTTCATCACTTATACCACTTGATTCTTGTTTCCAAATTCATATTCATGCATGGTAAATTCAAATGGAAAATTGGGCAGCACCTCTCCTAAAACTTCATGATTTCCCAAGATTACAAAATCACAAAAACAACTTTAAACAACCACAATATATATATATATATATCAAAACACTCCTTACAACACAAAGAGGCTTTTACCATCAATCAATGGTTCTAAATCCCTCTCTTTCTCACTTTGCTCTCAAGAACCCTAGGTATCCAAACTTGAGAAAGAGAGCCCAAATCAAAATTTCAATCCATGGAAGTTGTAGAGGAAGTTGAGAGGAAGAATTTTATATATAACATAAGGTGTAACTCTTTCTTACCTTGAGATTTCAAGAGCTCTTCTCCTTCTTCTTCATGCATGAACATGGCATCTTCTCCTCTCTTTTCCAGCCCCAAAAGTCGGTTTAAATGGTGGAAGAATGAAGGGAGAATTGCATTTATAAAATGCTTTAAAAAGGAATGGAAGGTTAGGATTTAATCTAGAAATCCAAGGGCTAAAATCATTCCACATATCCCCCACATGCTTAATCCTCATTAGCTCTTAAAAAGTATGTAATGATGGCTGTACATGGTGAAGAAAAATCTGTTTGGGGTTTGGTTACACTAACCAAACTAAATCCCATTCGGTTACTTCTACCGATTACACTTTCTACCGGTAAACATAACTTTATTCTGGTAAATCTTTTTCTACTTTTCTGGAGATGTTTTCTTCCTCATTTAATCTCCATAATTCCCTATTAAATATCATAAAATCATTATCCTGAAAATGTCCCTTGATCTTTATCAAAATTAACAGGATTACTTTATCCTGTCTAAAACTTATGAAAACAAGCAATTTTAGAATAAATCATTTTTAGGGCCTTGAAATTTCTACATTTTTCATTGATACTCCAGGCCTTTTTCTTTCCCCAAAATACCTTCTAAATTGTCCAAAATTAATTTTTGTAATAAATTATATTTTCGGGGATTTTTCGGGCCTTTTTCCTCATTTTCGGAAAAATCACCTTAATCGTACTTTGGGCAATAATTTTGTAGAATACTATAAATTCTACTGAATTTTTATAGACTCTGGTTTTTTGTCTTAGAGAACTCCTAATACTTTAAATAATTATTTTTAACCATCAAATCATTAAAATTTCATAATTCATCATCCAGACCGAATTTCAACAATCGGTCGAATCTTTGTTAATCAGTGAGTTCTGCTTTATCTTTTGGGCATCTGTGAATTTTTTTTATTTTTGGTCAACTGTTTGACTTTGACTTTGACCAAAATGCCCTCACACTTTCTCTTAATGACCAAAATACCCTTTCACAGTCAAACTTTTCATAAATTTCCATTTTGCTCTTAACCTTTTGACCCTTAATCTTTTGGTTTCTGACCCCTTGGGCAACTTCCCAGAAGGTCACCCATCATGAAATTGCTCCAGGGCGAGCACACTTAACTTTAAAGTTCTTACCGACTTCCATTCACCAGGCCAAATTTGATTATGTGACTTCCGGCCCAACAGCAATCAATTTTTTTCTGTACTTTCTATCAGTGGGCTCTAACTTGACTTTTGACTACTGGTTTGGTTTCTTTTATCCAATGACCATATTGCCCTTAATCTTTATATTTAATGACATTTATGTCCCTGGCTTACATCCTTAGAAATCTCAAATCCTTAGGACTAAATTGACCAGGGTCTTTTCGGTCCACCGACATTTTTTCTTTTTGTACTTTTATTTCTGGGCCTTGTCTTATCTCCTAACTAACGATTTGGCCTCTATGTTAGTTTACAGAAAATGGTGGATATTACATAAACCGCTGCTAATTCAACCTGGACACCCTATAAATATCCCTTCCCCCTTCTCATTTACTTTGTTCAAAATTTGGTGTTTTAGGTTGGTTTGTTATGTTATCTGCTCTTGTTGCTTTCTGTTCTACTCGTTTTTCTTTATTATCTGATGGATTGTTTTTTCTTGTTTTTTTAATTTACAAGTATCTTTTTTGTTTTACGTTTATTTAGTATTTTTTCTTGCTTGTTTATATTTTTATTGTGTTTTTGTTTTCAGCTATTTATTTTTCTGTCTCTAATTTTTTTGGTATTTCAGTTTACCTTTATATTGTTTGACATTTTATTTAAACTGGAGCTATTTTTTTATTAATAGCTAATAGTAATTTATAAAAACATAAAAAACAAATTAATTATAAATTTGTTTGGGATTTCAATTTATTATTTTATTGTTAGACTTTTTATTTATACTGTACCTAAATTGTTTTCAATCGTAGTAGTAATTCAAATCAAAAAATAATTTATTGTATTTTATAATTTATTAATATTTTAATTACAATTTTTTAGTTTTTTTTAAAAATTTCACTAACAAATTTCTAGCGGGAAAATTAAGTGGCGCGAATTTGCATTTTGACATTGCAGCGGTTTCTTAAATCGCTTCAAATTTCTAAAGGAAAATTTTTCCGCTCTTAAAAAAGTGCGGAAATTTCCATTTTCATTTTAGTAGCGGTTTTTATAATTGCTGCAAATGTAAAGCTCAAGAGCTGTGATTGACTGAATTAGTAGCGGTTCTATATCCGCTACAAATGTTCGCATGTCGTCTCCTCATCGCATTTATGTTGCTGCGTTTATCACAAACACTGTAAATGTAGTAGCGGTTCTTTCTATGTGCATAGTAGTTCTTGAAAATCGTTGCTAAACCAGTTGCCACGCTGTGTTTCTAATACATGTGTTTGTTGTGGTTACAACCGCTACTGATACGATCTTTTTTGTAGTGAAACATATTACACATTCCAAGTTTTAGAGCAGATGACATTTTAGGATCCAAGCATACTCCAATGCCATTTCCTCCGTTGATCTCAACGATTATTCATATTCATAAGATTTGGTATTTAGCTCTAGAGGATAAGCTTGTCAAAACTCAGAAGTTTACAGAACTCCAGATTCGTAGGATGAAGATAGAACTTCCAATGATGAAGGACAAGCCCACTCATGCCAGAGAAGAAAACAAGTTTTTGGACCCTCTAGAGCCAATGATAAAGCCCAGTCATCTACAATCTATACCACAGCAATCTATAGATCTCATTGGTTTTCTCCGAGGCTTAAAAAACATAAGCTTCCATTTTCATTTTCTACAAACAAAAAGATGTTCACATGATAGGAAAAGTTCATGTTTTATAAAAAAGTATAAAGAAAATAGTTTTTAAAAAAAATGAAATTATACATATTAAAATATCATTATATAGACTTTGAGAAATTTAGTTTTAAACAAGGGTACTTTAGAAAGAAAACATATGGTATTTATTATAATTAACTAATTAACTAAAATTCCTTAACATAATCAAATTAGTTAAATGGTTCTTACATTGAGGATCATATGAGCATAAAAAATTATAAAATTTCAAAAAAGGTATTATAAAAAATTATCAAAATAAAGTTAAAAAATTGAGGTTTATATTTAGTGACGACTTGAAGGGATATTTAGTGTGTTTAATCAATTCTAGTGATATGAGGGCATTTGCAATCATGTTAATGGTGGACACTATATGTGGCACTCAATGAAAATAATCCCATGATTTAATATGAAATCGGTGGGGACTTAATGAGTGGACAATAAAGTGAATACCAACAAATATTGGTGGGCAGTTCAGCGTATTTATTTTATTGGTTTTCCACGAGTCTGAGATTAACACACTCGTTGTCTTTTAATTTTCTTGATTCGTTTCAACTTTCAATATGTGTTGACCCATTTTCAAGTTACATATGAGGCCGTAATAGGATGAGCAAGTCCTTCTCAAAATTTTAATTTCGAAAAGTGAAATAAGAGATAAAGAAAGAATGGGGCAATCTCACAAAAATACCCTCAAATATATATATATATAAAGGATAAATTAGGATTGTAATTATATGTTTGTTTGTGAATTCGTTAGGAGAATAATCATTAATCAGAATACATTTTAAAAATAAATTTTAACATAATACATTTTATTTATATTTAAATAAATCATTAACCAAAATGTAATTACGTTTGGATAACCTTAGTTAAAATGTATTTTAGATATAATTGATTTAAAAAAATTTAAACAAAGGAAGTGGGTGAGGGCTACACTCATACTCATTTATGATAAAAATTTAATTAGACTTCCCCACTTATACCTAACGCCACCAGTCCACTCACACTGCAGCCTCAATGCTACGCTCATTTACTCATTTATGATATGACGTATGTCCTTTCTTGCAACAGCCTCTTCACAACCACAACCAAACCATTTCCGTAACCAGCTCAGGAAAAGCTGCAAACGGGCTTCGGGTTGTGTGGCTTTGTAGAACAGCTACTCATGACTGCAATGCATTTCAGTTTGGGCTGTTACCAAACACAACTTCCTTTTGCCAAATGGACCTTTTATGTGTTGGAATGCATTTTACAGGCCCAAAAGAGGTTACCAAACATGCTCAAATTTCAAATGGGAATGTAGGTATCAATTTGAAATTTCCAAATGTTATAAGGGTTTGTTTGCCTTCTCTACCTGAAATCTAGGTTTGGTTTCAAAATCTATATTTTACCTTAAAATTCAGGTTTTGTCCAAGCATAAAAAATTCTCAGAAAAGCTATTTTGGTTACAAAATCTCAGTTTGAAACCTAGGTTTTCTCTTTCATAATTTTTCCTCTTTCCTACTTTTTTCCTTCTTTCTCTTTCCTCATTCCTACTTTTTCTTTCCTCTTTCCTACTTTTCTTTCTTCTCTTTCCTCTTTCATACTTTTCATTATTTCTCTTTCATCTTTCCTACCCACTTTTTTACCAAACATAAATCACTTTTTAAAAACATAAGTTTTACCTCGGAATCCGTAAAAGCTATTTTCCAAAATCTATTCTCCAAAACCTAGATTTTATCTCGGAATCTGTAAAAGCTATTTTTAAAATAGCTTCCAAACAAGCCCTAAATGTGCTTATTTATTTTGCATGTATATGAATTTCTTGACTTTCAGATGCGCTTGGAGTCCCACTTTTTCAAAAGTTGTAGGAGTCTTAGTTTGGATATATGTGAATTTTAATTCCTATATTTTAAGAATTTCATGTACTCAGGTTACAACTTGCTATAGTTAACCTTGGTAAGGGGAGTTCCTTATGCATCCATATATATGATAGATGCATAAGTTCCTTATGCACCATGGAAGATGACAAAAAAGCTAGATAAATATTACCCTTCCTCTGTTGAATGTAAAAACTAGATAATTTTTATTTGATGTGATTCACTAAATTAAATATTTATAGACATATATCATGATTTTTCTGAAAATACTCTATGTAATTATTTACTTTGGACGATGATCATATTGATAGAAGCCAAGGCCATTTCAATATGTGCAGTTACTACAAATACTTTAAAAGTATATAAATTTAAAAAATAAAGTAAATTGAAGTGCTGCATTTAGAATCAAAGTGAATTTCTTGACTGTGTCTCCTATATCTTAGGACTGAAGGAGCATTGTGTGATAAATGATAAATAGGCTCCAAAAGATCGTTGTAATGACTCTTATAGGTCTCACAATTTTCTTTTTGAAAATGTGTTAAAAATATTAATTCAGTTGCAAATTCAGGAGTCTACTATTTAAATTTTAAATATACTCTTAGTTTACAACTAATCTTATTTCCAACTATCCGAATTGATATTTGCATTTTTTTCAAAACGTTTTTCCGGACCTAACTATTATTCAATAGAACTTTTAGTATCATTGCCCGTATTGTTATCTTATGCCTCGTTTGGTACAGCGGAATTGATTTTGATGGATATGGAAATGGAGATGGATATTGAATTTAAAAGTACGTTTGGTATGTCATAAAAATTGAACCCAATTTTTATCTAAAAAGACCGAAATACCCTTTCAATTAAAAATTTCATCTTAGATCCTTCTTCATCTTAGAAAGCGAAGCGTCGACCATGACTGTAGAGGAAGGAATGCTCGCCGGCGACATAAGGAAGGAATTCTCGCACGGAAATGAGAATGCTTACGGAGGTTTGCCATGGTTGGTGTGCCATCGTGCCGGTTGCCGTCGTGGGTGCCATCGTGTCGGTTGACGGTGAAGCGACGGGTTCACTGTCGAAGACGAAGACGAAGCGTCGTGGTTGCCGTCATCGCTGGTTGCCGTCGTCGTGGGTGCCATCGATGCTAGGTGCTGTCCGGGTAATTTGAAGGGTAAAATCAGGATTCCATGGAGTTTATTTCATTTCCATGGGTGAGCAGGTGGAATTCAATTTTCATGATTTTGGTGGAATTGGCTTCCATGTGGAAACCAATTCCATGATACCAAACATGCATGGATATGGAAATCAATTCTATTTCCATATCCATACATCCCAATTCCACTGAATCAAACGTGACCTTATATTTCGTCACAAAACACTATTTTATGTACCATTCCAATAACTATTTTTATTCTACTTCTCATTCCTTTCAAATTGATCCTAATATATCAAACGTAACCTAACATATGCTAGTATAACTCAAGTCAAACCTTTCTTTTTATAAAATTATATTTACTTATTTTGAACAATTCATCACAAATTTATTAACCATCCATTTGTATTCCTACGCAGTTTAAAATTGAAATAGCCTCTAGGATCGAATGATGGGGTCACCAGAACCAGTTATTAGAGTTCTTGAATTTCTGATCATCTTCTTCATAGTTGTGTTAATCAGTTTCATCAGAACAAGTACTTCTCAGACACCAAACTTCGTTGGAGATGACTGCCACAACAAAACCCCACAAGCTCTTACGGCAACCTACGAATCCAACCTTAACCAGCTCCTCACATGGCTGTCGGCTGACGCAGCCACAAGCAAAGGCTACAACCACACCTCCATGGGCAACGCCACCGATGCGGTCTACGGCCTCTACGACTGCCGTGGCGATGACGCCGGATACTTCTGCCAGTTCTGTGTCTCCACTGCCACAAGAGAGGTTCTCCAAAGTTGTCCCAATCAATCTTCCGCTGTAATATGGTATCATACTAATGTCTGTTTTAAGTTTATTACTCTATATACTTTGAATGTCTCAGAAATTTGAAAGTATATTCTATTAACTCAGCAATTTTAAGGAAAATGACGGAGATCTTTCCCACAAGTTTCTGTTTTGTTTTGAAAATTCAAAGTGTATACTGAATGAATGAATTTTAACTATTTCTCACACAAGTGTTTATTTGGTTTCAATAAAGGTATGACTACTGCATCCTCCGATACTCTAATAAGAACTTCTTTGGGAAAGTGACAACGAGCCCATGGTGGTATGTCGTCGGATCGAAGGTGGTTTCGGATCCAACGGAGGGGAAGAAGGCGGAGAGTTTCATGAGGAGTCTAATCGGAAAAGCAATGGAGAACACGACGGAGTTGGGTGCGAGGGGAGAGTTTGATTTGGGTGGTGGGGGGAAAAGGTATGCTTTGGTGCAGTGTAGCAGAGACCTTAACACACAAGGTTGCAGACAATGTTTGGAGGCTATGGTGGATAAGATTCCTCAGTGTTGTGGGCAGAAGCTGGGATGGCAAATTTTGGCTCCAAGTTGTCTGACTAAGTATGATGATTACATGTTTTATCAATCATCGTCTTCTCCTAGTTCTACTTCTCCTACAGGTATCACAAGAACAAAATTTTCTCCTTTAAATTCGCACTCTTCATGAAATCTAGTCATTTTTCTTTGTTGTTAGCCTGAGCTTTACCTCTACTACATTGGAAGCTATCACGCACCTGTGTTAAGTGGAATCGAGCTGCTTACCATTCGGATTAACCCATCGGTAAAATCCACCCAATTTATTATGATGCTTGAGAGATTATAATATATCTATTAATTAGGGTATTTTCTTGAATGTAGGAGAATAGTTTAAGAGTTTGTTTTGTTTTACATGTAAAATAATTTACATTTAGAACAAAGAGAGTATTTGACAAATTCTGATACTCAAGTATTGTTTATAAAGTTGCTTTAGGGTTTAAAGGAACTGGTTATTAAAAAACAAGAAATTTGCAATTACATGTTTATGCTCTTCTGTTCCTTGCGCTACTATCTTTTTGAACCCTATTAAGAAATTTACTATAAAAAATAATCTCTAGTTCCTTACGCATTCTAGTCTGTGATGAAACCATGAAAGAGAACGAAGACAAGTGTATTTAATTAATCCAACTACTACCTTTGTGCACTTTGAAATGTTAGGTTGATGATTTTGACATCTTACATCCAGAAGCTGCGATACTTAATGTTTTAGTCAAATGAGTTGGTGAGATGTACGTGTCGTCTAAATTTCATACAAATCTTTATACGATCTTGACTGGTCCTTGTAAATCTGACATATCTACACCCACACACACAATTTAATATTTAGTAAAATTTTTCGTATCTTAAATTGTCTCAAAATTTTAAAGAGTAGATTCTATTAATTTTTATTATATTATAATATTTGATGCCTATCTATTATAAAACTTCTTTCTCTTGAATGACATCCACATACACCTTAAATGCTTTATTTTTAACATTTTGTAAATTTGTTATATGAAATAAGTAAATTTCAATTCTTAAATTAAAACTTTATCCTTCAATAATTTTTAGATATTTTTCAGTTAACTTTTCTATTTCTACTATAACACTTGCATTTCCTTCTTTTTCAGAGTTGCTAAGAGTCTCTCTAGGCCATTTTGCCTTTTCACTTGTGATATAAATGTTTGTGTCTTATAAATTTTTATGTCTCCTCCAACAAGGCATCTTAACATATGCATATATGTATATGTCTGTGTGTTAACATCTTGTAATACCTCACATAACTTACTTTATTATACATTAGAGACCATTAATGAACAACTTTAAAGGCTTACATACTCTAAAATTAGCTAACAGAATGAAATTTTTAAAAACTTGATAAATATTACTGTTCACTGTTACTTTAACCTGGTAATTTTAGAATTTTGGCTAATTTTAAAAATTTATAACTAATTATGAAAAATAAAATTTTAGTGGTTCAAGTCTCTAATTGAAGATTATTCAATTCCCTATAGAGAAAAATATACATTTTTCCAATTCTAAACCATTTAATACAGAATAATTCAGAAAAAAATATTGTTCAATCGGTTATTTTACATTTTTCCAGATTTTTTTTAAACTTTGGGTAACTATAACTTTTGCACAAAACTCCAAATTCAGTAAACTTTGGCTACTTTCATATCAAGTTGAGTCCAATTGGCCAATTTTATCATTACCTCAACTTAGGGCTTTGATAAGGGTGTTGAACCCTTTTTAACCATTTCTAGCATGCTATTTCTTTCTTTTCCTATGCATATATCCTACTTCATAATTACTTTGCATGCTTCACATGTGCATAGGATTTTTTTATCATGTTTAGCAAAGTGGAGGTTTAACACACATAGATTCCAAAACGTAGCGTAAAATAATATTTACAACTATAAGCTTCACATTCATGCATTTTATAACACTTTGAAGTCAAGTCTCCCACCTTAGGTTTCCTCCTTCCTTACTGTGTCTTTACTTGAACTTTGACCTAAAGAGTTAGATTTTTGGGGGAGAATGAGATTCTTGGAATCTCAATAGCAAAAGTCACTAACACATACATACATTAACATGCATGATTATCATTTATATTCCATATATATAGCTATGCATAAACGTAATGTGATGCAATTTGAAAATACTTTACATATAGCTATGGCATATCAAAAACACAATTTTACATGTTCACATAGTACATAAATAGCATGCAAAATAGCACAATACATAAATAGCAATTAATTTCAAAATTAATGTAAAAGTTAGTAACTTTGCTATCTTAAATCCTTAGTTTTTCACCTAACTTTGATGACTTGATTTTTGCTTTTTGGAAACTTCCTTTGCAACATAAAATCCTACACATATCATAATGCATTTGACATTAATAATAAGCCATAAACTATGCATTTTAACATCAGAAACTTCCTAAAACCTCTATTGAACTTTAATAGCCCTAAAACCCTTAATTTTGCTAAAACTGATTCTAGTACTTTCAAAATTGTTTTCTCACTTATTCTCTTCATAATTTTGTATTCTAAATCCAGTGGAAGCATCAAAATATCAAAATCACACTCCTACTACTTCCCCTATAGACTAAAATATTTCCAAAAATTGGGAAAAT
Source organism: Vachellia pachyceras (assembly GCA_025593235.1). Lineage (NCBI taxonomy): Eukaryota > Viridiplantae > Streptophyta > Magnoliopsida > Fabales > Fabaceae > Vachellia > Vachellia pachyceras. The sequence goes on along the minus strand of JANTPZ010140428.1, from coordinate 7,191 downwards.
GTGATTTTTCAACTTACCTTCACATTCCTAAACTATTTTTTCATCACAAACATCATAAAATCATTCCATAGGTGCCCTTAATTGATTTATGAAGAAAACCCTAATTTGGGTTTTTTCGAGCCTTTTCCTTGTCCAGCAAACTGTTTATGACTTTCTCTTGAAAACAATTTTGTAAATTTCTATTGTTTTTGGGCTATGTTTCCTTACTTTGAAATCAGATATATGACACTTCTAGATATTTTAAACAATTTTATTTTTCAAATTATTTATTAAATAGCCAAATATTAAATAATCTTCAAAATTTCTGTAAAGGTTATTTTTGTCATTTTAATCTAAATCAGACCTCAATTACTGATAAGTGAATTTTTCTCTACCATTTGATGTCTGGGGTCATTTTCTGATATCCGAACCCAAGTAACCAAAATACCTCCGAATTTCTCCAAAATTCAAAATATCATTGAATTTCCAAAATGGCAATTTGGTCCCAAGAATTTTGAATTTACATTTACGTCCCTATTTCAAGATAACACTTGGTCCTTTACTTTTCAAATTGACACTTTAGTCACTTATTTTTTTAAAATAATCATTTTACCCTTACTTTTTTACGTTTGCCACAGCGTCATTTCCCTTTTCCTTTCATCCTCCGAACCCTTAATTAATCTATAACCACTCATTTAGTCTTTATTGAAAACTTGAATATTACACACCTCATGTTGATTTGTCATTGTATGCAGCCCATAATGGTGTTAGCAAGTCAAGAGCCTTGATCATAAGCATAACGATATTAGTGATCATAGCTATATTAATTATGTCTATCTTCATCTTCTGGCGGAGGAAGACCAGAAAAGGTTAGAATTTTCATATTAATTATATTGGATATATCTTTATCGTTACTTTCATTTTAGCTAGTATTACTACATTCATGATGGCATGGTGCGATGATATATAGGTGACAAATCAAAATGGTTTAATGTGTAAATGTACCCATGAAGTTTTTGCTTATGAACAATATTACTGAAAGTTTCAAAATAGTAATATTGCCCCATACCTGAAAATACCAATGATAACCATTAACATTTTTAACAGTAAATAACAACATTATTCTAAAAAACTTCCAGGGCTACCATTATTCATGAGAAAAACCTTCATGGGCAAATTTGCATTTAAACCAATCAAAATTCTTAATGAAGATCATACATGATAGGATAGTACCAAAAAATTTTCAAACTCAATTGATTTGATACAACTTTTTTGGTCTTCTTTATCAAATTTATCGATGTTCTATCTCACGTATGCATGTGTGTAAATACGTACATGGATATCAAATATCAATTTATGTGCTTTGTCTTGTAGATGATATTCCGTTGGAGACCACTCCTATGTTTCATGACCTTTCTGAAAGAGAGACTTCGTTGAACACAAACCTTCCCACAATCCCTTTACTTGTTATTCAACAGAGTACGCATCAATTTTCAGAAGCATCTAAACTGGGAGAAGGTGGGTTTGGTCCTGTTTATAAGGTATGTACCGATATATTGGATTTCTACAACTTATGATATTGACTATGCAAGATTATTTGTCTATTCTTAAATTGAGGTTCTATTTGATTTTAAATTTAACTTTGTTTTTAATTATGTTGTTATAATTGTAAGGATAAATTAATCAGCAATTCGTTATAGATTAATTAAATTTTGAATACGGTCCTTGTAGTTTATTTTTGTATGAATAATTGGATACTTATAGCATCATCCTTGACTATAAAAACTGGTATATTTTATTTTTATAGAATTTCATAGACTTTATGGAATTTCTTTCATTTTGTTTAACGTCATTTTAACAACACCTATACATTTGTATAAATGAAATTTCACAAACAAAACAAATTAAAATTATTGAATCAAACAATAAGGGTCCATTTGAAACAAAGTAAACTAAATGGACATGATTCAAAATTGAGGTACACTATGAGGGCATGTGATTTAAGATCATGATGGTTTGGTTAGAAACAAGTGTGAGGATCGAAATAAAACCCCATGAGAACTATCCCTTGTAACCTAAGCAAGAAACTTATATGGACGATCGTAGGTGGGACCCCAAGAGAACCTGTTTTTTTACAACATTAACCATAAATACACCATAAGGTTGATTACTACCTTGATACTGTCAAAGTATTATAACAAGGATACAAAGATGTAAGCAAAGCTCACACAAGAGATTATAATTCTCCAAAGAACAAAGTTCTTATTCATTCAAATCTCTCTCTCTCTTGAAGTACAAAAACGTTGGTAAAAGATAGGCTACCATATAACACTCTAGAATAAAAAACCCCAAGCCTTAATTGCTATATTGATGCCTTTATGAAGATTAATTGATTGATTGGCACCATTTGACCATAAAGAAACTAGAGAACTAATTAAACTTCAAGCAAAAGACAATCTTTGATCAAATGACCTTATTTAATGCAAATAAAAATAGTAAACCATTTAAAATGAAATTAAATCTGATTTGATGCATAAGGATGTCTTCTAGATGCTTCTTGAGTGTTATTGGACGTTACTTATGCTAATCCTCCAAGGCACTGCTTGCACTACCAGAAAAATTTCATTTAGCGACGGAAAATTTGTCGCTAAATGACTATTTTCCATTGTTAAAACGAGGGTCGCTAATATTTTCCGTCGCTAAATGGAAATTTTCTGAAGGAAAATAATCATTTAGCGATGGATTTTTCCGTCGCTAAATGACATTTTTTTGGTTGTGTTGTCACATGGTATTTTAAGTGAATTCTTCAATATGGACTGCACATGGGCTTTGTATGTCATCTTAAACTTATTCCATACTTATGTTACACCAATTCCATGGGCCTTCATGCTTTCTCTCATGCTCATGCTTCCATATTGACCTAAATAAGCATGATTAAGGCCTCATTTACTCCCTCAACATGTAGACTAATATTATGTGCTTTTATTGTAGTTAGCTGAAGCTCCAATGTCTTTTCATAGGTTATAATTATGAGCTGTTTGGTGTCATCAAAAGGATCTTGTGCTTGCTTAAACTTTTATTGCATAACATTAACACCATGCTTGCCATGTATGATGCCACCTTGGCTGCCATGTATGATGCCATGTAAGACACCACTTAAATCTAACTTGATAACTCTATTAATATACATGTTATTCTATGATATATGTTTGCTTCATTTGGCCAATATGCTAACTCTTTTAATTAATAGGGGACATTACCAGATGGGAGGGAAATTGCTGTAAAAAGACTTTCTGAAACTTCAGGTCAAGGTTCAGAAGAGTTTAAAAATGAAGTAATATTCATAGCAAAACTGCAACATAGAAACCTTGTTAGACTCTTGGGTTGTTGTGTGGATGAAAATGAAAAGCTTCTTATATATGAATATCTGCCAAATTCTAGCCTTGATTTCCACCTTTTTGGTAAGTTTTCTATAGATTCAATCTCTATGTATTTGGTATTACCCATGTTTCTTTATATGGCTCAAAATTAATATTGCGTTCTTCTATTTTATTATTTCTTCTTATTGTTCTATCCATGCAAGCACTCCCCTTCACTAACTTATGATACTTTTCACGTAAAAAAACTAATATTTGTTGCTAGTATTATTTTAGTATGATGTTTTGTTGGATGTAGCTATAAATAGGGTAACATTAACTTTATCATATGCTTCTCAAGTTTACATTTATCAATTACTATGATTTTGATGATGGGATATACATGTGCCTTCTCTCTAGTAGGAAGATAGTTGTACTTAGCATGAAAGTTGAATATCATGCACGTGTAGATACCTTCTAAGATTGATCTTTGGCTTCAATAGATACTTACTAATTTAAGGTTTTATAAAGTTCACTTACTAATATTTATTACTGTGATTTACATTGTAGTCAACGCTGGTTTTGATGAGTGCACTGAACAATTGTTTAAATAATTTGCATCTTATTTAGAAAATTAAATATGTAATACATTTATCAATCTTAATGAATTTTTAATTGTATTTTTAGGTTTTGATAAATTAGTTATTTGTTTATAATTGAAAAGACTAAAGGGAATACATATGCATTAACATTTATAGGGAAGTCTCTTAGAGAAAAACATGCAAATCTTACTTTTCACTTTTTATGATGTAATCAATAATTTTTTTGAACATCTTTTGTTAGATGAAGAGAATAGAAAGAAACTAGATTGGGAACGAAGATTAAATATTATTAATGGGATTGCAAGAGGACTTTCATATCTTCATGAAGATTCTCGACTTAGAGTTATTCACAGAGATTTGAAAGCGAGCAATATCCTTTTAGACCATGAGATGAATCCAAAAATATCAGACTTTGGACTAGCAAGAACTTTTGAAGGAGCGGCAAATCAAGGAATAAATACCGCCAGAGTAATGGGTACTTAGTAAGGGTTATTTACTTCTCATCTTGTTTATTCCTTTTATATTTGAATGTTAGTACTTAAAAATTTTGAAAAACTTAGTTGGTGAATGACAAGTTGTTAATGACTTGATTCAAAACAGTGGATATATGGCTCCAGAATATGCCATGGAAGGATTATTTTCAGTGAAATCGGATGTTTTTAGCTTTGGAGTTCTTCTACTTGAAATCATATGTGGAAAAAGGGTTAGATCTTTCCATTTCTCTGAACATCGTCAAAGTCTTCTAATTTATGTAAGTTTTCTCCCTAATTCCATCTTGCTAATTTGATATTGTTAATAATTTTAAATTTTATGATGACAAAATTATCAAAATTGACCCATTCAAATAGAGGATAAAACTTATAGTTCTTTGTAAAAGTTCAAAAGAAATAATTCGTTTATGAAATGTCTATCTTGTTATCTAACACAAGAATCTTTAGTTTCAAGAGTGTGGATGAGTTTCTACGACTTAGAAAGTTATCTTTAAACTAACAACTGGATCAATGAGAATGTATATAACTTTAGTATCAAAACAATAGAGTATACATGTTAATTCTTACAAACAACATTCTTTTTAATATTATTTTTCTTGATCTTGATAGAATTTTGTTTGACTTTAGAAGATGAAAGCTAAATTTGGAAAGAGATCAATATTCGAATATTATATCAAGAACTATTTCTCCTAATATGTATGAAATTTGATTCCATTATATAGTCTCATAATCTCAAACATTTTTATTGTAATTTCTTTGCAGACATGGAATCTATGGTGTGAAGGAAAATGTTTGGAACTCATGGATCCAATGCTGAAAGATTCGTACATAGAAAGTGAGGTTTTGAAGTGCATACACATTGGCTTGCTTTGTGTCCAAGAAGATGCAAAACATCGACCAACCATGTCCACTGTTCTAGTCATGCTTGCAAGTGACACAATGACCTTTCCCAAGCCTAATCATCCTGCATTTTCAGTTGGAGGAATAGGCCATGAAGATTCATCTACATCAAAAAATTCCAAAGATCCTTCCATTAACAAGGTTACAATGTCTCACATCACACCGAGGTGACACAACCACCTTATAGATGTCATGCAAAATTCAAGACACTCTTGATCTTTCTTTTGCTAGAGTGTAGTCAGCTCACTTCCATGTGTTTCTACAATAGTAGTGAGACCATGTAAATTTTAATTGTTTATGGATGTGTCGCAACAATTAGATTTATAAACTAAGAAAATTTTTGATTGAAATTGTTTAATAGTCGAGCAAATTTTAATTGAATTGTACAGGTAAATCTTGTAAGTTATTAGCTATTTGTTGTGTAATTGCTCACTGACTAGAGGTTAGGGAAGAAACATAAAGAATAATCAAATGAAAAAATTTATTGCATCCCCTTGTGGCAATTTAATATCCAATAGCCTCTAAAGAATTATTAAATTTCACTGCACCTTGGTGTACATGGATTTGCCAACTTAGCACTAATCAACTAACGGTCAAAATTAATATGGATAATGGCCCGAGAGACATTGTTATGGCTTAGAAACTTCTGGGGTGACATTAAACCTAACAAATTTTAGAGTAACATTGCTTATGCATAATTTACATGGACTAAATTGGACTTTAACCCCTTTTAAAGAAAGGGCACCAATACCCTTTTACCAGAGTTTAATTTCAATTTTGTCCAAGAGGGTGCAATGAAATTTTAGAATTATAGGCCAGCCTATTAGATATTAATTTGCTATAAGGGGCTATTGTGGAATTTTCCCAATTATTAAAAAACTCTTACGCAACTAATTTAGAAAGTGAGCTTTCCACACTAATTGTTGTAAACCCTTTCTTACTACACTTTTAAGAACATTAGAGACTATTTCTAGACTACTTGAATACCATCCATAAACTAAACTAAAAATCATAACTAATTCTAGATAAATTAAACTCAGATGGTTCAAGACTCCATTTAAAGATTATTCAATTATCTATAGGCAAAATGTACTCACACTACAAAAAAAAATATGTTACTCCTGCGGATTTTGGCTAAAAATCCTTCATGCGGATTAAATTCCGCAGGTATAAGGTTCGTAGAAATTTATTTTCCTACGAATTTCAAATCCGCAGGTAAAAATCCACAAGAAAATCTGCAAGTAAAATCCGCAGGAAAATTTGAAATTTTTAAAAAATATATATATTTGAATTTAGTAAAATTTTCCAAGTAAATTCCATATAGATTCTAATGGTAGAAGACAGTGAGTTTGTTTTTGTAAAGATATGAATATTAGATAATTTACAATAATCGAATCAGTATAATCACATCATAAATATATGATCGTTTACAATAATCCAATCAGTTTACAATATATATTAGTTTACAATAATTCCATCAGTAAATTTGAAATAAATCACCCATCATAAATATCTGTGCTTGCTCCATAGTCAGAAAAGCCCCAACATATTGAAGCCTCAACACCTACATCTTGCTGATCTTCATCTCTTTCTTTACCAACTCTAAAATAGTAGCAGCAGCAGCAGCATAAGAGTGCCTAATAAAAAAAGGCTTTGGAAGTCAACGTGTTCCACATAATTCACCCTCTATGCATAATTGATACATATAATATTCAGATATGATTGGTTTAGATTTGATAAAAAAAAAATTGATTCCATGTCCTGGTCCACAAGTCATACCTGTAGCTTGAACATTGCTAGATCCACTAACTATTGAAATGCAGGCATCACCTTCAACAAATAAAAACACCAGTTAATGATCAA
>JANTPZ010140427.1:0-10810 GCA_025593235.1 Vachellia pachyceras | reverse complement strand
CACCAATCAAGTTCAGACACCGAGCGCAGACCGAGACAAAACGACTAGGACTGAGTTCTCTCACAGACTATGCATTCGATGGAATCACAATCCCATTCTTGTTCGTTGATTTCAATAGGATTTCCTGCGACTCTTCTTCCAAGTTGTCTCTTGGGTCTCGACTCTCGATCAGGCTTCTGTCACAAAGCCAAGAGAGTGTACATGTTGCTTCTATTTCAATATTATAACTGAGCGCACATCGAGATAAAATAAAGTTCTCTCTTATTCCTTTTTCTATTAGGCTGCGCTTGGATGGAAAAGAAAAGCAGAGTAAATAAAGGAAAGAAAATGGATAGAAGAGAAAGATGGAAAGAAAAAATTATTATCCATCATACATACTTAGATGTGCAATAGAAAATAGAGAGTAAAGAAAATAAATAATTAGTTGAATGATTAAAAAGAAAATAGATAATTAGTTGAATGACTAAAATGTCTTTAAATAAAATTTTTTAAAAAATAGTTGAATAAATAAAGTATCTCTAAAATATATCAAATAAAATATGATAATGAAAAATTATATTAAAATTAATACCATTGCATAATTTAAAATCAAATTATTTATTAAATATATATTTTCATGTTATTATGTTTCAAAACAAAATAATTTAGATAAAAATATATCATGTTTTTATAAGGTTGTGAGGTTTTTGTAAACAATTAAAAAATAAATTAAATACTAAAATATATCTTAAAATTCATCATTTTAAAAAAAAAGTCATAGTAAAATATTAAAAAAAGTTAGGTGTTCAACTTAATGGCTTAAAATAAAAAAAGCAATAAATAGCATGTAGGTAGATAAGGAAAAAGAGTTTTCTCACTATTTTCTCTCAACGTGTGTGGAGAGAAAAGTTGAGGGAGATAATATGGTGGGACTCACACCCATTTTCTTTCTAAATTTTCCTTACTCCCACTTTTTTTATCTAAGTTGGGGAAAACTCATTTCTCATCCTATTTTCTCTACAAGTTTTCTTTCTTCCATCATTTTCTCTCAATCCAAGAAGTGTGTTACAATTTGTTATTCTTATGTAGTTATGTTCCATATTTATGCTTAAAAACAGAATGTGGGCTTGTTTGGGAACACCATTTCCCCAACGGTACATGTAAGCCGAGACAAAACCATCTCAAAATTCGTAAAAATCACTTCGAAATCCATAAAAACCATCTTGAAATCCGCAAAACCATCTAGAAATCCACAAATTTCTTTCTTCCAACGGGATTACTAAACACATACTGTATATGTTGCTTCCGGTAGTTCATGTACCCATCTGAAGAGAGCCTGTATAATTTGACAAGATTCATGGCAAAGACAATGTATGAGTCTTCTGAAATAGGAACAATTGCTGAGACTAAAAAGTTTTGATTGTTTGAAACATATTGTTGGTTAATTTAAGTCCAACAATCTACAGTAAGGGACACATAAACTTTTGATCACTTGAAATATTTTATCAAAAGTTTACTTTTTCTAAATACAATTTGTAGCAATCCCTAGCAACTGTCACGTGAAGGCATTTGAAATCTAGATTCAAACACTTGCAATAATTCTTGAAAACCCTTCTCATCCACTATTCAAAATGGCATCTCATCATTTATAATGAATTTTGCTATAGCCTTGCTACATCGATTTTGACTAAAGGGGTGACTATCTACTTAGACAAACAAGTTGAGTTGCTATCCATCTCACTTTTTCCCATGTGTCAACTGTACAAGTAAGGGGGAAAGGCATCCTCATCTTTATGTTTTCAGAAAATAATAAAAAGAATTTAAAAAAGGGAAATTTATTGGGAGGTCCCAAATAATGAACTTATTTAATGAATGGTCCCAATTTTGAAAATATTTATCAAAAGGTCCCATTGACAACATAAGGTGTTGTCAATACAGCGCATGATGTTGTCAATGTATAGGATCTCATGTTGTCAATGAGACCTTTTGATAAATATTTTTAAAATTGGGACCATTCATTAAATAAATTCCTTATTTGGGACCTCCCAGAAAATTTCTCTTCCCTTCTCTTGCATCATGATTAGCGCCCGCCCAACGCCATCTCTGCAACCCAACCATTGCTCTTCCTCCTCCAAATCTATGAAGCCTGTCTTCTTATTCACTTAAATCTTCAAATATGTCAGAATTAAAGATAACGAAAGTTATGTTTTTCAAGCTTTATGAGATTTTGATTACATGTTAAGATGATACGGGAAACAAAATAAAAGAGAGAGGAATCAAATGTAAACCCAGAATTTGGCCAATGCTTTAATTGATTAAAGAGACCAGGGATGATTATAATTTTACATTAGGTTAAAATGAATGAGAGTCAAGCATATGGCTCGGAATTGAAGGTTATCTATATACTTTTTTTTTTGCCAAAAAAGAAAGTATCATATTAAACTAAAACAAGATTACAAAGATTAAGAAGTATCCATCCAAGCAAAACAACCAAAATAGACTCAAACCAACTTAAGCAAACTAAGAAACAAGCATAAAACGGAAACATAAAGCAGCAAGAAAGGATTCTAACGACCCCAATTAAGTATGCCTTTGACTGCAACGGAGCTCGAAGTACCCGATCGAACAGGTAAGAGCAATTCAATGAAGCTTTGACGAACCACTCAGTTGCCAAATCTGCTTCCATAGGAATCCATACATAGAAATGGTTCCTGAACTGATTCCTTGAGAGAAGAACTCAAGGAGGACTAACATCATATAAGTAGATAGAAAGGCACACTCATCCAGATAAATGAAGGTGGAAACACCACTCCAGCCATAAATGAACAATGACTCCATACCCACTGAACAGACTTGTATATTGCCAACAAAAGAACAATGTAACCCTTAACACTAAACAAGCACCTACCAAGCCCTTGATGAATAGCGTGTACAAACTCACTGAACAAATCCAAGATAATGATTCTACCTTTACCATCATATAGTTTTGCCTTTAAATTACAAACCATCAACACCCCAGCCATCAACCAAGAGGATAATACCTCCAGCCAACCAATACTCTTCTTAGCATAGGATTCAGCAATCATGAAATTAGCACTAAGAGCATTCCTTCCTTTTCTTTTCCGTCTAAACCTATTCCACATCAAAACAACCAAACCAATGACATCAAATATAAAATTCCTCAGTTTGACATATGCTTTGATCAGACTATTAATACACCTGCTCTCCCTGTAGAAGTAAAGAAACCTTGCAATCTCTGGATCTAATATTTCAATATAATAAACTATCCTCAACAAGATATATTTACTAATAAAGTCAGCCACTACCTTCACTCTCACGACCGAATCAACTCTGTGATAATCATTGTGAGTATTAGGAAAAGTACTTACCTCACTCCCTAGCATCCAAAGCCATCACCGTAACAAACCTCTGCTCTACTTCCTCTCTGCATGCCCTTTTAGCAATTTGAACCACAAGGCTTCCATTTGATTTCCTATACGAAGAATAGCGCAAAACCATTGGAACCTGAACCCATAGAATCCCATGTACTCACAGCCCCCTGAATCAAAACCGGCTCCATCAGATGCAAGCTTCTCTAACTCTATGGACCTGGGATCTGAGGCAGGGGAGGTGACGGCATCTGGCGGAAACTTTAGCATCGAAGAGGAGGAGCCATGGGCCTCAATTGTTCCATTGACAACCACGACAAGAAGAATCATGAGGCATTCTGGGCAGATCTTCCCAATTATTGCTTGCCATGACCCTGGAGGACCCAACGAAGATCACTATCAGAGCTCACCTCACTAGAACAGAACTCACACCCGTCTAAGCTACTACTGCCTCCACCACGAAACTTGCCCCCATCCGACTGACACATTGAAACCCAGACCAAGATTCCCACCTTGGTTGAGCCGACAGACTCCACGCTTCAGCACGACACTGCGAGAACAAACCCTAGCAAAGAGGGAAAATGAAAACCCTAGCAGAGAGAGCAGGGAAGGGGCGAGAGCTGTGTGCCTCGAGTTTTCTCCTTGTCTTCGCCTCTTCGGATCTTTCACTAAGGTTATCTATATACAACAAAATATCACAGATGTTTAATATTTTCAACTCCGTGATTTGGTTTGCAGGAATGATTTTTTTTTCTCGTTTTTTTATGGAATGGGTTTAGAAAAAAGAGATAGGAATTGAATGGAGTTTGTCAGAACAAATAACCACAAAATATACATGAATCTTCGTTCATTGCCTGAGGATCCGATGTGACGAAAATTGAGATAAAAAAATAGGAGGAGAGAAAATGGAGAGAAGATAAAAGTGGAGAGAAAATGTTATCATCTATTCTGTTTTGGATGGGTGAGAAAAAACATAGAGAAAAGAAAATGGATAGATGGTTGAATGATTAAAATATCCTTAAATAAAAATCTTTTAATAAATAGTAACAAGTAAAATATTCTTAAAATATATGAAATATACTATCAAATTAAATTTGATAATGAAAAAAATTATATTAACATTAATATCATTAAATAATTTAAAATCAAATTATTTATTAAAGATATCTTTTCATGTTATTATAATTCAAAACAAAATAACTTATATAAAAATATATCATATTTTTTAAGGTTGTGCGGCTTTAGTAAGCAATTAAAAATAAATTAGATATTAGAATATATCATAAATCTTATTCTCTCTAAAAAAGAAAGTTATAGTCATTAAAAAAGTTATATGTTAAATTTAATTAGTCAAAATGAAAAAGTAATAAAAGAGAATGTGGGTAGATAAGGAAAAAGAGTTTTCTCTCCATGTGTGGAGAGAAAAGTTGGGGAGAAAATGTTGTGGGATTCACACCCCATTTTCTCTCCAACTTTTCATTCCTCCCACTTTTTCTCTCATATCCAAGCAAGGAAAAAGTCATTTCTCCCCTCATCTTCTCTTCAAGTGTTCTTTCCTCCCTCATTCTCTCCATCCAAGTATAGGGTGAATCTATCCTTGAAAAACAACATGAGGAAAATGAAGAAACTGCTTATATTCTTCTGAGGAAGAAAGTTACCCCGTGTCTGTTTGAGAATTCGTTGGAAGAAAGGAGTTATGGATTCTAAGATGATTTGATGGATTTCAATATGCTTTTTACGTATTTTGAGATACGTTTGTCTTATCTTGCATACATCGTTGGGAAAAATTGTTTCCCAAACATGCACATGCCTATATCCGAATGCAGAAGTAAAATAATGATGTGCTTTAGGCCTGGAAGGATAAAAAAGCGGAAAAGGCATTTGATGAAAAAGAAGGTAATAACATTGGGTGTGTTTGGACTCCTAAACGCACGTTCAACGGTGTTTTTTATAAATCGAGATAATCTCCTTCACATGTTTACCACCGCTTTCCCAAACAAGCACAATTATTGAAAAGATCATGGTTGGGGGCGTGTGGTCGCACACATATACCCTTGTGCGGGATTTAAAAGTTCTTTATATGGTATCTGTGCTATGCTTTGCACATGGTTTTTTAAAGGAAAGCTTTTATCCCTAGTTTCATCAATCACATGTTTTAGAGATGATTATTTTTTCACCTTTACAGATTTATGCTAATGGTTTTGAGATTTTTGCCTGGCCTATTATAACTTTTACAAAAATTTTCTTAAAACATTATTGAAATAAATATTTTGTTTTCTTAGTTTCAAAACCTGTTTTTGAATTCATGATAACAGGACTCTCCAAAGCACATGCAAACAAAAGAATTCAAACTAGCTCTTCAATTTTTTTCTGGTCTCTTTTTTGTTCCCTTCAGATGATACCTTATCCTCCTCTTTTGTATAGTCTTCTATCCTGACGTAATTACTTTGCTGTTTGTTTAAGCTAAAACAAGGTATATAATGAAGAATACATGCTCAATATTGCCATGAATTAAGCATCCTGTAGTCAGTATGAAGAAATTTTTCAATTTCAAGTATAAATTTGATTGGCATTACTAGGTTAAACCAGCTGTGATGAAGAACAACAACTATTGGAATCAATCTTAACTGTGTTGTGAGCATGTTAGTTGATCTGGAAATTTTAATTGGAAGCTTCAAGTATTGTCTTATGCTTGAATTTTAGTGCCTTTATTTTTTTCACCCTGTTTCATCTAATCGGCCTCTTCCCCCCTCTTTTTCTTTTTCTTTTTGGAACAAAAATTTTAACAGTTGATTCTATCAAGTGGGTTCAGCCTGATTCGCTTGTTATTGGATCCTTTCAACTTGCTGGAGATGGAAAGGAGGAAAATTATCTGATTCAAGTCATAAAAAGTAGAGATGGTGAAATCATTGATGTAAGTTTGAGATTTGTGCTTATGCTATTTAACAATCATGGTGGGTTTCCCAATAATGTCTTTATTTTACTGTTGTTTTATGATTGCTTATTGTTTATTTGTTAAGAAGTTTGCAAGATCATTGGACTCATGCATTAATATTAGAGGTTCACATTGTTTGCTTTCTGGTTATATAAACTTGATTTGCATTTAGTTGAAGATTATTCAAATGTAACTCAGCCTCATGCTTCAAGATCTTAGTTTGCGTATGTGACGTGTTTGTGATAAGGCCGCTGCTGCTGTGCGTACCTATCAGAGGAGAACTAAGCCCACTAGGCCCATTCCTCAGATTCACACATACCAAAGGAGGACCAGACCAATGCCCGAAATGGAGAGTCAGCATTTTGAGAGTTAGCATGTTGACTTGGCAACTCCTACCAACTTGGAGAAAGGGTTGGTAAACTAGGCGGCTGTAGGACATTGGTTGCTGTTAAGTAAGTTATCTAGGGAAATGTGTAATATGTTATTTTGTTGTGTTTAAGGTTGCTGTAGCAGAGGGAAGGATTATGGCAAATTTTATATTATAAGATGAAGTGAGGGAGAGTATTGGCCTCTCAAAAGCTAGAAGAGAGCTGTAATCACTGTGACTGTTTGTTTCTGTTGTAACAAGGGCTTGCCCTATTTTGAATCTCAATATCAGTTCCATTCAATTATGGAATTCTTGTCTTGGGCTGTATCATTTGGTATCAGAGCGGTCTTCCTTAGGATCTATGGGAGAGCATAAAAAAATGGGGTCGACTCAAGAAGAGGTGCAGGAGTTGAAAGAATCCATGGTGGCGTTAGAGAGAAGGATGTCTGTTCGAATAGCGGGGTTTGATGAGCGCCTAACTAAGGAGATATGAGGAGTGAAGGAAATGATTCAAGAGCTACAGGCTTCAGTAGTGCAGCTGATCGGGAACCAGGGGAACCCAACGGGGTCTCATGCTACTATACCAGGAGGGCCGAGGAAAACTCGGGTACCAGCGGGGAGATTGAGGACGAAGCTGAGGCGGAGAAGACTAATAACACGACGGTAGAGGAGGAGCTAGAGGAGATCACCTGTGCACCCAAATGGAACTTTCGTTGAATTCCATAGCTGGTTTCGGGAGCTCTCATACGATGAAAATCAGGGGGACCCTTGGCGGTAACAAAATGATTTTCTTGATTGATAGTGGGCCACTCATAACATCGTGGCTGAGGAGTTATGTGACCGCCTAAACTTACCTACAGAAGGTATTGCTGAATATACTGTCACAGTCGGGGATGGCTGCTCGGTAAGGAGGCAACAGAAGTGCAAAGACGTGCCATTCCAGATACAGGGGCTGAAGGCAATGTAAACATTCTATCCCTTTCCTTTGAGGGGAATAGATGTAGTACTTGGAAAGGAATGGCTGAAGTCCTTGGGTGAAGTAAAAGTAAATTGGGGACAGCTCACAATGAAGATTGGCGATAAAGCTAATAGGGTATGCCTACAAGGGGATCCCACATTAGCCAGAACTAAGGTTACGTATAAGTCTTTGATACGAACAGTAGGGAGGACTGGAAAGTTGTTTTTGATTGAGTATAACGGGATGTGCATGGAAGATATGGAACCAGCGATAGTATCACCAGAAATAGCAGATATACTCAACGCATTTCCTGAAGTTTGTCAAGCGCAGGGGGAACTACCACCTTCCCGCTCACAGGACCATGTGATTACCATCAGGGAAGGAGCCCAACTGCCAAACATTCGGCCATATCGGTACCCACACTTACAGAAGAATGAGATTGAGAACATGGTGTAAGAAATGCTAAAGAGTGGGATCATTCAGCCAATTAACAGCCCGTTTTCGAGTATGGTACTGTCAGTAAAGAAAAAAGATGGGAGCTGGCAGTTCTGTGTGGATTACCGTGCGCTTAATAAAATCACCGTACCCGATAAATTTCCGATCCCTGCCATAGACGAGTTACTGGATGAACTGGAGGGAGCTACAGTGTTTTCCAAATTGGACCTCAAATCTAGGTATCACCATATCAGAATCAAGGCTGGAGATGAGCATAAGACTGCATTTCGAACACATGAGGGACACTATGAGTTCAAAGTTATGCCTTTTGGGTTGACCAATGCACCTTCCACTTTCCAATCACTAATGAATGAGGTATTCCATCAATATTTGCGAAAGTTTGTGTTAGTAGTCTTTGATGACATACTCATATATAGCAGTGATTTGTCTTCCCATTTAGAGCATTTAAAGATTGTACTCACTTGTTTGAAAGAGAATCAGTCGGTGATTAATTTGAAGAAGTGCAATTTTGTTCAACCGAAAATTGAGTATTTGGGCCACATAATTACAAGAGAGGGGGTTCAGGCGGACCCGGCAAAGATTGACAGCATGTTGAAGTGGCCTAAGGCTAAGAATGTGAAGTCCTTGAGAGGATTCCTAGGGCTGACCGGATATCATCGTTGATTTGTGAGAAATTACAGCAAAATAGCTTATCCTTTAACTGAATTATTAAGGAAGGATGCCTTTAAGTGGTCCACGGAAGCTGAAACTGCCTTTGAGCACCTTAAGATAGCGATGACGACACTAACGGTGTTAGCTATGCCTGATTTTTCTATGCCCTTTGAGGTGGAGACAGATGCTTCCTGTAATATCCACCATTTTCTGTGAATAAGTAAAGAAGCAAAATTCATAGATATGAGAGAAGACAAGGCTCAGAAATGAAAGTACAGGAAGAGAAGATGTCAATGAACCAAAGAGACCCTGGTCAATTTAGTCCCAAGGCTTTGAAATTACTAAGAATGTAAGCCAGGGACATAAACGTCATTAAGTAAAAAGACCAAAGGCAATATGGTCATTAGATAAGAAAGGCCAAACCAGTAATTAGAAGTCAAGTCAGAGCCCACAGAAAGAAAGATTAAGGGCCGAAAGTTGAGGCACGGAGTTCCGTGTGAATTCCAAAATTAAGTATATTTGCCCTAGAAGCAAAATGAGGATGGGAAACCTTATAGGAAGGGATCCATATGTCGTTTAATAAAAGACCAAGGGCATAAAGGTCTTTCAGTATCAAAAGTAAGGGCAAAATAGTAATTTTCTAAAAAGTAGAGAAAGTAAGGGCAAAATGGTAATTATGAGAAAGTTGAAGGGCATTTTGGTCATTTGACAAAGGAAAAGTCAAAGTCAAAAGTCAACCAGTTGACCAAAATATCAGATAATTTACAGATGCCCAATAGATAGATCTCTACTTATGGATCACAATGACGAAACACGGATTTTTCAAATTCAAATTAGATTTTTATTTATATAATTTTGAAGGGCAAAAAAGAGAAAAATAATTATTTAAGGTACAAGAAGCCCTCCAAAAATTTAGAGAAAAATATAGAAAATCCAGTGAATTATATGGTATTTAATAAAATTATTATCCAGTGTACAATTAAGGGAAGTTTCCCGAAAATTGGGAAAAAGACCCGAAAATCCCCGGAAAATAATTATTTCAAAAATTAATTTTGGAAAATATAGAGGGCATTTTGGAAAAAGGAAAAGGGCATAAGAATCGGTGAAAAATATAGTATTTTTCAAGGCCCTAAAAGATATTTTCTCTCCGATTGTTCCGTTTCAGGGATTTTGGACATGATAAATTAATCCTGTAAAAATTGAGATAATTAAAGGGTATTTTAGGAATAATAATTTTATAATATTCAAGATGGAAATATGGAGATTAAATGAGAAAGAAAATATCTCCAGAAAAGTAGAAAAAGATTTACCGGAATAAAGTTAAGTTTACCGGTAAAAAGTGTAATCGGTAAAAGTAACCGAATGGGATCCAATTTGGTTGGAGTAACCAAAGGGGAATCAGATTTTTACCCCAATTACAGCTGTAAAAGTCACTTTATGAGGAAGATTAACAGCATGACAACTGGCTTAATCACAACCCTTAGATCTCATTAAAGTTGTAAGATTGAATCCTAGCCTTTAAACCCATTAATGTGTGATTTAATAAATCACAAGATTCCCTTCTTCTTCCAGCCATCATTCACGACTTTTGGGCAGAAAAAGAGAAGCAAGAAACACCATTTTTGCTGCAGCACAAGGAGAGAAAAGCTTGAGAGAAATCAAAGTAAGCAAGCAATACACCTCAAGCTATATACCAATCTCTTCCTTGTGATCACCTCTTCACTTTCCATGGTTTCAAATTTTGATTAGACCTCTCTTTTTCAAGATTGAACATTAGGGTTATTGAGAGGGAAAGTGAGGAAGAGAGGGATTTAAGGCCATTTATTGGTTGCAAAAGCTTCCTCTTGATAAAAGAAGCATATTGATGTTGTTGTTGTGATTGTTGGTGGTTGTTTTGATGATTTTTGTAAATTTGGAAAACATGAAGAATTAGGGGTTATGCTGCCCAATTTTCCACTTGGCATAGGAGAGCAAGAATCATGTTTTCCCATGCATGAATGAGAGTTTGGAAACATGAATCAAGTGGTAGAAGTGATGGAAGTTGAAAAATTCATATTGTTGAATATGTGTGCACT
>JANTPZ010140421.1:0-30012 GCA_025593235.1 Vachellia pachyceras | reverse complement strand
GCATGACTTTATGACATTGTTGAATGTGTTTATGAGTAACATTATGCTATGGCCATATGCATTGAATATGTGCTTGGTACACAATTTGACTTTGTTACACATGTTTATGAAATTAAAGCATGTCATGCAAACTTTTCATGTTGGTAGTAAGCTTTGCTATTGAGATTTCCAAAAATCTCACCCTCCCCCCAACTAACCATTTTAGGTGGAGGCTCAAGCAAGAGAAAGAGGCAAGTTGAATGATGATTGAAGTTAGCATGATGATATGTTTTAACTTGCCAAGTTATGTAAAAATGTTGAATTCATGTTAATGTGTTGGCATGTTTAATGTAATGCTAAACCTCTACATGATAAATAGAGAACCTATGTGAATACATGCATGAAGATGTTCAAAAGAAGTAGACAAGTTAGGCATGCATTAAGAAAAGTTGAAAATAATCAAAGAGGTTTTCATAAAGTTTTAGAAATGATAAGTTTCCAAGTAAAGGGTTCCAAGACCCTCAAATCTGCCCTGTTTTTGAGTGATAAGGAAAAATAGCAAACGACCTTCAATTGAGTTGAAACTTTCTAGTTAAATACTACATGTCCTAAGCTTTAAGATGAGCCGAAGTTTGCTAAATTTGGATGTGTGTATAAGGAGTTATGATTTTCCAAAGTTAAGGGAAAAATCTGGAAAACTGGAAAGTTACCAAATGAATAGTGTATATTCACGGAATTAACTGTATCGATTGGGCACGTTTTGGAACTAGTGAATATTTTTCCCTTATAGATCACTTAATGATCTTCAAATAGAAATTTGAACCACTCAATTTGGATGTTTCTAGTATTAGTTATGATTTTTCAAAGTTAGGCCAGAAATCTAGAAATTGACCAAATGAACAGTACACGTTTTTTAAAATTTCAAGTTCACTTCTTTGGTCAATTTAAGTTCTCCAAGGCCCTAAAGTGGTTCATTAGTGATCTAATATGATGTTTATAAGGGAATACAAGGAGTGTTACATACCCACCGTGACAAACTTGAAATGGGTTCACAAATGTCTGTAATGACATTGTGGTTGTAATGGTTTTCCAAGTACCTAGTTAAACTTGGATGATATAGTGGATTGAAAATCTTAGAGGTGCTCTGGGGACTAGATGTAGGTCAGAGAGGGCCAAATTTGGATAAATCGTTGTGTGCTTTCTATTCTTTCATGTTCATTAACCTGTATTGTTTTCCAAGCATGCAATCTGTTTTCAACATCTAAGGTTTTGATAAACTTGATTTGAATGTTTTGATAAATTAAGTTTTGATCGAAAATTTTGTAAACACCCAATTCACCCCCTCTTGGGTGCAGCCATCCTAACAAAAGATTCATTTGACAGTTTCAGGTACCCAAATTCTGTTGGATCCTCTTGAGTTAGTGTTTGGTGCCTTTGCAACATAAGTTCCCTTTGGTACCCATTTGTATGTGACACTCCTTAATCTTTACCTTTAGCTTCATTAAATATCTATTTGGAAGCATCTTTAGGCCATTAGTGACTTAGAGTAACCAAAGAGTAAAAATAAAATTTTCAAGTTTAGGGTTACTATTCACGTCACTATTCATAGATTTTTAGACCAACTTTGAAAATTCGTAACAAATTCTAGAAAAATTGAAATTGAGTACTTCCAATTTCTACTTGAAGTTTATAAGTTGCTCTATAAGGGAAAAAAATACTCATTAAGTCATTAGCTTGCCCAATTAAAACAGTTTAATGCGTGAAAAAGCACTGTTCATTTGGTAATTTTTCATTTTTCCTAGATTTTCAGTGATTTTCTTCAAACTTTAGAACATCATAACTTTCTGTATAAAAATAAAAATTCAGTTTTTTTGCTTGTTTTAAAGCTTGCAATGCCAACTATTTTTCCATAAAATTTAAGCACATTTGGAGTTCATTTACCCTGTTTTGGAGCAGGTCAAAGTTAGGCATTTGATTAACTTTACATTAAGACTTTGCCAAACTTTCCATTTTCAAACTTCATCTTTTCAAAACCCTAACTCCTAATCCTTTTCGAAACATGTTTGATCATTCATTTAGGAGTTCTTGGCTATCATATATCATTCATACATGCATAGGTTTCACATCACATATTACATCATAATTACATATCCATGCTCATGACAAATTCCTTGTTTAAACTTCATAAACTTTCTCCTTAGATGCACTTGTACCTAAAATGGTTAATGGGAGAAGGTGAGTTCGAGGAATCCCAGTAGCAAACATTACAAACAATGTATATAGGATGAATGCTAGTGTATGATATGCTTGCCTTACGTAGGCTCATGATCACATAATGAAATGTTGCGTGCTCAATGTTTTGTGTAATATACTTATGGCCATAATAAAAATAAAAACAGAGCTTCATTCATTCATACATGCTTCACATAATCTGGCAAAGCAATTCAGCAAATCAATGCACAACATAAACATCTCACACATACAAATAAGTTCACTACCTTCTAGCTTTGCCTCCTCCTTAAGTACCTTGATCTTCTAACCATACCTTTTTCTTTGTCATTTTATGGCCCTATGGAATTAATAACATAATTAGAGCCATGAAAAGTGAATGCCCAATGGGCCACATTTTTACCCTTGGAGTTCCTAAATATTACATTTGGTTACTTTCTCTCTTAATTTCGCATGGTAACCAAAAGCTGTCAACATGTTGACTAAACTTGAAAAATCATAATTAATTCTGTATAACTCCAATTGTAGTGGTTGAAATTCCTATGTGAAGCTCTTTCAGTATATTTTCATATAAAAATACTCAATTTGGGTCATCACAGCCATATCATTCCCAGAATTTTGTCAAATACAAACTGTTCCAGATTTCATTCCAGAAACAGGACACAATTTTAAAAATTCATATCTCCTAGTACACAAGTCCAATTAACCCATATGACTTATCAAATTGAATCTTGATAAGTCTACTTTAATTCTGGAAAGTTTCATGGTCATTTGACAACATTTGGCCGCACAAAAACATGTTACAACTTTACTACTTCTAGAAAACGAATTTCACAGCCCTTATTCTTTAACTTCCAAAAATTCCAATTTCATATACAAGCATCTAAAAATCATGAACAATTGTATACATACACAAAAACTCATTTTGGATCTATTGAAAGCATCAAAATCATCAAAACAATTCTTCCTCAGGTTCCAGTCTGACCGAAACAGCACACCCATATTCAACAATATGAGTTTTTCAACTTCCATCACTTCTACCACTTAATTCATGTTTCCAAACTCTCATTCATGCATGGGAAAACATGATTCTAGCTCTCCTATGCCAAGTGGAAAATTGGACAGCATAACCCCTAGGGTTTCATCATCCCAAAATTTACAACAACAATAAACTATACACCAACATACTCCTTACAACACAAGGAGTGTTTTCCATATGATTATTGGTTCTAAATCCATCTCTTTATCACTTTCCCTCTCAAAACCCTAATATTCAATATTGAAAAAGAGAGGTCTAATCAAAATTTGAAACCATGGAAAGTGAAGAGGAGATCACAAGGAAGAGATTGGTATATAGCTTGAGGTGTATTGCTTGCTTACCTTTGATTTCTCTCAAGCTTTTCCTCCTCTTTGCTCCCTTGTTCATGGCGTCACTTTCTCTCTATTTTTCTGCTGGTTCAATTCGTGTGAAATGGCTGGAGATTGGAGGGAATTATTGCTTTATTAATAATTCACAATTAATAGAATCAAGGGCCAAGATTGAGTCTTGTAATTAAGTGTGATCTAATGGTTGAAATAAAGCCACCAAGATGACATTTGCTTGCTTCTCATTGGCTCTTTAAAATGGCTGTAATGGGCTGGTTAGAATCTGGTTTGGTTAGCCCAACTGGATCCCATTCGGTTACTTTTACCGATTGCACTTTTTACCGGTAAACTTAACTTTATTCCGGTAAATCTTTTTCTACTTTACTCGAGATATTTTATTTTTCATTTAATCTCCATATTTTCATCTTGAATATAATAAAATTATAATTCCCAAAATACCCCTTGATTACCTCAAATTTTATAAGATTATTTTATCCTGTCCAAAATCCCTGAAATGGAGCAATCGGAGAGCAAATTTCTTTTAGAGCCTTAAAAAATACTACATTTTTCACTGATTCCATAGCCCTTTTCCTTTTTCCAAAATGCCCTCTAGATTTTTCAAAATTAATTTTTGAAATAATTATTTTTCGAGGATTTTTGGGTATTTTTTGAGTCTTTTTCCCAGTTTTCGGGAAAATCGCCTTAATCGTATACCTTGTAATAATTTTATTAATTATTATATGATTCACTGGATTTTCTACATTTTTGTCTAAATTTTTGAAGAGCTCCTGATACCTTAAATAATTATTTTTCCCTTTTTTGCCCTTCAAAATTTCATAGACCGAAATCTAGTCCGAATTTGGAAAATCTGTGTTTCGCCGTTGTGATCAGCGAGTAGAGATTTATCTATTGGGCATCTGTAAATTGTTTTATGATATTTTGGTCAACTGGTTGACTTTGACTTTTACTCTGTCAAATGACCAAAATGCCTTTCAACTTTCTCATAATTACCATTTTGCCCTTACTTTCTCTACTTTTGCAAAATTACCATTTTGCCCTTACTTTTAATACTGAAAGACCTTTATGTCCTTGGTCTTTTATTAAATGACATATGGGTCCCTTCCCAGAAGTTCACCCATCCTGGGATTGCTCCAGGGCGAGCACGCTTAACTTTGAAGTTCCTATCGACTTCTATCCACCAGACCAACTCTGATTCTGCGACTTCTGGCCTAACAGCATCAACCTTTACTGCTCTTTCTATCTGTGAGCTTTGACTTGACTTCTAATTACTGGTTTGGCCCCTTTTATCTAATGACCATATTGCCCTTGGTCTTTTAACTTTATGACGTTTATGTCCCTGGCTTACATTCTTAGTAATTTCAAAGCCTTGGGACTAAATTGACCAGGGTCTGTTTGATCCATTAACATCTTCTCTTTCTGTACTTTCATTTCTGGGCCTTGTCTTATCTCATATCTATCAATTTGGCTTCGGTTCTTATTTACAGAAAATGGTGGATATTACATTGTACGTGCCTAATATTTTGTTTCTTTTGAAATAGCAAGACGAAGTTTTATGCCCCTTTCTATTACAGTGTTGCAGAAGGCATAAGGTTCAAATGAATGAACAGATTTTTGAAAATATTTTAAATAACTCATGTTGCCTTTCCTTTTCTTTCCCTTTTTAAAATCATTTTGAGGTTGATATCCAATACCACTTCGATCATTTGTAACTCTTTGATTTTTCAAAATCACAAGAAGCATTTCACTGCCTTTCCTGAATTTTTCAAGAGTTTTGGATAATCGTTCATTTTCATTTTTCAGTTCATGGCATTTAGAGCATTCAAGATTAACAATAGATTTTTCCGCTAGTTTTTCTAATTCTTTTACCTTCTTTCTTAGATAAGATAATTCCTTAGCAAACTTTAGTAGCTCTATATGCATGCTATCATACTCATTTTGCAATTCGTCATAGCTAGGTTCAGTATATACCTCCTCTGTCTCTGATTCTTCTTCTTCTTGAGCAACTAAGCAGAGATTAGCTTCTTCTTTAGCTTCGTTTTCTTCATCTGAGCTATCTCCCCAGATTCCTGACACATAGGCTTTCTTCTTTTTGAAGGTTTTGAACTTCTTTCTTTCTTTTTCTTTTTCTTTGTTTTGGCTTGCAAGTTGAGGGCAATATGCTTTAACATGACCTGGCTTGTTGCATTCGTAGCAGATTATTTTGCTTGATCCTCCTTTGAACAGCCTTTTTATTCGTTGATCCTTGCGATACATTCTTCTGAACTTTCTCACAACCATTGCAAGTTCTTCATCTTCTACATCTCCTTTGTTTTCTTCTTCAGTTTCTGACTCTTTCTCTTTTTCCTTTATAGTTTTGAAAGCCAATCCCTTCTTTTTCTTTTCTTCTATGTTAGAAAGCTCCTTTTGAACTCTTGCTTGCTCTCATACTTAGCAAGACTTCCAAATAGAGCAGATACCGAGGTCATTAATTCTCCACGGGATTCCTCTATTGCTGTGACTTTAGCTTCCCATTTGCTAGATAAAACATTTAATGTTTTTCTGACCTGTGAGCGTTGATCATGTGTTTTGCTGAGAGCTGCAAGTTTGTTGATGAGATGAGTATGTCTCATTTGGAATTCTGCTTTGTTTCTTCATCCCTCATTCTAAGTAAGTCATACTCCATAGTAAGCATGTTTACTCTACTCTCCTTTACTGCTTCTGTTCCTTCGTAGGCAATCTTCAAAGCTTCCTACATATGTTTTACAGAGGGTAAAGTGCATACTTTGAAGAAATCGTCTTCATTCAAAGCTGCTTGCAACATTAGAATAGCTTTTCTGTTTAACAACATTTTCTTCTTGTCTTCATCATCGAACTCTACTTTCTGCTTTGGAACCAGCTGGTCCTTATCTTTCTTCATTGGCACAATGTTTCCTGTTTCAAAGATATCCCACAAATCAAAATCAGTTGCCATAATAAAGTTTTGGAACTTTATTTTCCAGAAGGAGAATTTCTGGCTGTTGAATGCCGGAGGTATGGTTATTGATGCTCCATCGGCCATTACGTGTTCGCTAAATCCTACCATGATCGCTCTTGAGATAGTTACATCCTTTAAACAAGAGACCTGTGCTCTAATACCAAATGTTAGTGTAGGATAAGATCAAGAAGGGGGTGAATTGGTCCCTTTTAAAAATTTAAAACTTAAAATACAAAGTAAGAGTAACGTCACTGAGAGATAAAAGGAAAGATGAACAAGGGGATTTATCCTGGTTCGGTCCTTCTGACCTACGTCCAGTCCTCAGAGCACCTCTGAGCTTTGTAATCCACTAATCAATGATAAACCAAGCGTACCAGCCTTTACAATGGACATTCACACTTTGCCTTACAATTCGTAATGAAACAGAGTCTCATACTCTGTTTTCTAATCAATTCTCAGCCCAATAAATTCAAGGTCCCGACCTTGAATTATCTCACAGATTTACAGAAGATATTACTCAATGAATTCTCTCTTTAAGAGTAGATAGCAATCAATGAAGTTCAGAATACGAATTTAAGAGATTCACAGAGAGACAGATGAATGGACTTTAATGCTCGTGAAGATGATAATTGTTCTCTCTGAATGAATGCTTGAGGCTTTTATAGATGAGAGGAATGAAGTTGCCGTTAGATAGAGTTTAATATCCGTTACTCTCATCAACCACCTCTTCGTCTTCATCATTAATGCTGCATTTAATGTGTATCAGGAATGTTGATGATGATGATGGCTTCGTGTAATCTGTCTGAGATAAATGTGAGCAGCTTTTTCTCTTTCAATGATAATGGGTTTCTGCATTATGAAAGTAGGTGAGATTCAAACGTTGTTAATCACAAATAAGGAAATATGCAGAGCAGATAAAAAGCTGTCATAGAGAGAAAATAGCCATTAGAAACAATGCTCGAGTGTTAATATAAAGTACTTGAGTGTTTGGTAAGAAATTTGAATTTTGTAAAACACTACTCGAGTGTCTAATGTCAATACTCGAGTATTCTCTTCATTTTGAATTTACTCGAGTGATTGCTGAGAGTGTTGCAGAAGTTTAGGGCAAATACTCGAGTGTTGTATTTCTTGTACTCAAGTGTTGGAGAATACTTTGAGCTTTTACTCGAGTGTTCAGAGACAATCTTGAAGTGAAGATATTCAAAAAGTCACAATACTCAAGTGTTGAAAACATAATGCTTGAGTGTTGTCACTTTTCTGCCCTTACTCAAGTGTTAGGATGAAAGTGTTGTGATTTTTGAGAAAATGAAACTTGATACTCGAGTATTCAAAAACAATACTTGAGTGTTGTCAACACTTTCACTTAATACTCGAGTGTTGTACTTGAAGTGTTGTCTTTTATTTGAAAACTTTGCCCGATACTCGAGTGTTGAGAACTAGCACTCAAGTGTTGGCAACACTTCCTCTACAACACGAGTGTTATACATCAAGTTCAAGTATTTTGACTCAATGCTCCAGTGTTGCCAATACTTTTATTTGTAACTCGAGTGTTCTGCTTCAATTCAATTGTTGAGTATTACTTTGAAAATAAAACCCGATACTCGAGTATTACAACACAATACTCAAGTGTTGTCAATACTTCAACACCAATACTTGAGTTTCACATGAAAGTACTCTGTTATAACATATTTTAACACCAATACTCGAGTATTCAGATTCATCACTTGAGTGTTTGTAACACTTTTCCTTAACACTCAAGTTTTCACTCAAAGTGTTGAATTCCAAAACCATTTTACCTTACAATACTCGAGTATTACAACTCAGAACTCAAGTGTTACCAACACTTCCAAGAAAAACTCAAGTGTTGTCTGAAGGTATTGATTTTTATTTCATGAAAATGCTTGATACTCGAGTATTAAAGCATAGTGCTCGAGTATCCTCAATACTTTCACACAGAACTCGAGTGTTTCAACAAGAATACTTAATCATCAACAATTTTAGCTTGAAATCATTTTGTTATCATCAAAATAAGGTATCAACAAAATCATCATTATACCATTCCTGTCTCTCTCTGATATTAGCAATGGTTTCACTTTCTCGTTCTTGCCGCTTGGGAGTAGTGAGGACATAAACAACATTTAAAGTTGTGAAAAGAAACTTCATATTCCTTTGCCATCTTAAGAAGTTGCCTCCTTCAAACTTTTCTAACTTTACAAAATTTGTACTTAGTTCCTTCAAAGAAGCCATTTTGACATGGAATTAAGCCTAAAGATTGTTGGAGATATTGGTGGGAATGGTTCTTTAAAGAATACAAGAAGAAGAGATGAAGAAGATGAAAAAGGAAAGTTGTGCACAATGTCTCCAAGGCATGGGCAACACTTTCATTTAGACTTAATTCACCCCACTTATTCCTATATTATAGGGTGCAAGTTGGTTTAACTAGTGAATTTGCTGCATGATACAATAAAGACCCTTAAGTATGGATTGCACTCCCTATACTCAAGCCAAGACAACAAAGCCTTTTACAAAGGGATAATTTGTCTTTTTCTAAGTGTGCACTCAAATAGAAAGACAATGAGTTTGATATTGTTGTGAGAAAAATTGTGTGTCCAAATGGTGGGATGGGGAGGGTATTTATAGAGGATAGAGAAATGTTTTGAAGTGATACCTTTTGAAACAGTCTCTTCAATTAAAAGTCACAACCATATCACTTCAAAAAGTCACAACCATAATGACTCTTCCATGAAAAATTGCACCTTTATAGTATGTAGGGATATATAACTTTAGAATTACAACCCCCTACACACCCCTTCAAATAAACTAATTAATTTATGAATTAAGTAATTCGTAAGGACACAACTTTCTAAAAAATCACATCTCTCTTCTTTTGAAAAATCACATCTTTCCATTTAAATAGTCACATTTTTCATTTTTAAAAAATACTTTAAAAAATAGAAAAAGAAGAAGAAAGAAAAAAGAAGACTCTTAAAATGCGTCATACCTTAATTTGATGAAAAGTAAAATTCTCTCAGACAAAAACCTTATTATTTTTATTTTCATCTATTTTGTATTATTTTATTTAAAAAATTTTATTGTAAGATTCGTTAAGAAATATAAAATTTAAAAAAATTATTTTTAACTTAATAATTTTCAAAAAAAAGGGAGCACAGGCAATCATTATTCATTATAGACCCAAACCAGTTGAAATGATATGGCTCAGATAATGTCATATATTTTGTTTCATTCAGTTACATTGTTTTTGAGCTTTTTTATTTGAAATTCAAAAAATATAATGGATGTTGGAATAACTGTAGAGGAAGAAATTATAAATATGAACTTCCATTGCTGGGGTCGTTGTAGTAAATAGGGTATGTTCATCGAAACAAGACCAACCTAAGTTTGAATCTCTGATGCAAAAGATTCCCGTATTTAGTGCCAAATGATGCTTTTAATATAAGGATACCTGTGCTTAGTAAAAATATTATGAACTTCCTCCACCCATTTTATCTATGATATAAAAATGTTTGAAATTTTATATCTCAATAATTTTCGTTTGGGTTGAGTGAAAAATACGATAATAATTCAAGAATTAAATAAAATGAATTAAGGACCAAAGGCAGTATAAATTAAAAAATTATATCAGTGCCAAATGAAAATAAGAATTTGGCTTGCAAAATTGAAATTTGAAAAGGCTTCAACAGAAGATGGTGACAAATTGAAATCAAAGAGAGTTGCGAAGTATAGAGGGGACAACATCGAAGATATCGAAGATGAAGACGAGTACCAACATGGCAACTAAACATAAATTTTGTGTTTTACAATATAAATATGCCAGAGAAATTTTCTCTCATGATGTAAAAAGCTACGTATTTTAAATGCTCCCAAACACACATTCAAGAAAATCAATTGTCTATTTCTAGAATATAAACCCAAAAACAACCTAATATTTTGATTGCTTGAAGTCATGTTAGAATTGTGATGGTTCCCTTCTTTAATTTCCTTGTTTCACATTGCATAAATTGATACCGGAAGCTAATGATTGTGTTAGTCTAGGATTTGACCAATAGGGAGAGGGTGAATTGGTCACTTTTTAAAAATTAAAATCACAAATGTAGAATTAAAACAAAGTCATCAAGGAAGCAGAAAGAAGATGAACATGAGAGATTTATCCTGGTTCGATCTTCTTAACCTACGCCCAATCCTTATAGCGCCTCTAAGATTTCTCAATCCACTATTATCAACAACTGAAGGCTTCACAAGCCATTACAATGGGATAGCACTCCCTCTTACACTTTTCACTAAAACAGAGTATCACATTCTCGGTTTTCTGTTCAAACTCAACCCAACAGACTCAAGGCCCCAACCTTGGGTTTTTAACAAGTTTACAACAAGGAAAGGCTATATGAATTCTCTAAAAAGAGCAAATATATAATCACTAAAGTACAATGAATAAATTGAATGATTTTCAGAGAGGTAGATGAACAGAATTAATGTCGGAAGTTTATCAATACGTGCATTCTATCTATCTTCATCTTGGATGCTTGGCCATTTATAGTTGGAAGAAATAAATTAGCTGTTAGAGACTTTAATTGTTCGTTACTCATAGCAACGTTCTTCAGTGCTTTGCCATTAATGCGGCATTAAATGCAACTTAATCTTTCAACGACGATGACAACAGATGAATGTTAATGCTTTATGTTGGAGGTAGTCTTAGCCAGCTTTATTCTTATTTCAATAAGTCAACCAACCTACATTTATGAGAGCAGGTGAAATTCAAATGAGGTAAACACAAATAAGGAAAGATTTTGTTGAGCGTAGCTTAGCTGTCAGACTTGTAGCTATCAGATAAAGTAATGCTCAAGTGCTATTCATTAGTGCTCGAGTGTTGGAAGAAAAAGAATGAAGAAAATATTGAATGCTTTTGTTCAATGCTAGAGCACATGTGAAAGTACTTGAAAAATTATCTCGATACTTAAGTATTGATGCAGAATGCTCAATCATTAGCATTACTTTTGGTAATGCTCGAGAGCTAGAAGAAGTGTTTCAAGTAAGAGCATCCAATGCTTGAGTATTTGACCTCACACTACTACAAAAGGTACTTTTTACACCCTATTTTTAACCCAATTGGCACCTTTTCTCGGGGGGTGTATATGTGAGGGAGTAGAAAGGTAGAGCCTACGAGGCCCTATATTATAAAAGGCGCTATAGGTAACCTTACGTCGCCCTATATTGAAATATAGGGTGCCATAACCTATGGCGCCCTATCTTCCGTAAGATATTTTTTTAGCTGTCTCCTTCGTCCCACGTCCTGCTCCCGTCCACGTAAATACTCCCACACTCTCACCTCTCCCTCCCACCCCCTCCCTCACTCCTCCCCAACCAGCCCACTGCAATCTTAGGACTCTCTAAATTTGATAACCAGCTGGTTTCTTTGTCTTTTGCTAGTTTCTTTATCAGCTTAACTTTATGTTTCTTTATCTTTTGCTCATGCTAGTTTCTAGCCAGAAAGCTTCCTACCATTACCTGATAAATCATATCAATCAGTTGGAAAGAAGATTATAAGATGCCAAGTCTTTCTCCGTCGCCAACCAACTTGACGTCATCGTCACCTGCAAGATAAAGATCGTGATGGGCCAAATTGCTCCAAATTTAAAAGATCAGCGATGAAATTGCACAAAAAAGAGAAAAAGATCTACGTAAAGGCCACTGATGTTAATTCAATTATCTGGTGTGTTGGGGGAGAGGAAGAGGAGTCGAGGAGTCTGAGAATTCATGAACGCCATGCCAGAATGAAAACTATGGAAGTAGCATTATAATATACTGGCAATGGCAACGTTAATATAGATGACAGACGGTGGTGATGAGGAATAATAGCCCATCCACACTCTCATGCTCATACAGCGGCCTCACCTCTACGCTTCACCATGATTGGATACCCCTTCTGTTTCGTAGTGGTTGGGAAAAACACCAGCTTATCCTCCTCAGCCGCAACTCAACTGTGTCAAATTCAATACACTTGGGTAAAATTTCATTTTTTGATGGATTTATGGTTTAGCCTCTCCCATTATACAATTCTTCAACTCTTTCCCCCATTTAAGGTACTAAAAGTGAGCCCATGTTTACCTCAGAAGGAAAATAACCCGACCCAGCTTGATGGATCCAACCCAGGACAATTTATATTGCTGAATTAGGGTATTTTCGAAGAGGAGAAGAGGATGAGGCTGCATAGAGCATTGAGAGAGCAAAGGAGGACAGAAACCTCATTCTCCAATCACTATATTCACACACTAACATCATTTCACCCTATTTCTTCATCATCCATCCATCTATCATGTTCCATTCATCATCTCAAAGCTCATTTCCATCACCCATGAGGAGCTGAACATCTCCATCCTCTTGAAGATGAAGTGAGCCAGAGTTCAAAGTACCGAAAGGGGAGTATTTACTTTCAATATGTGTTTACCTATAGATTACTAGGATTCCGAGTTGGACTTTGTAATTTGTGTGTAAATACTTGGTCTCTATTGAGCCAAACTTGGATTATTACGTATTGAGTTGCTTTGTGATTGACAAAGTAAAATGGAGTTCATTTTGCTTATTTGATGAAGTCTTGTTGTTCTCTTCTATCATCCTAGTTGTGCTTGGTTTTAGAGTCAATAATGTATGGATTGATTTTGTCACTCTGCGATTTCTGTACACACACTAAGTGGTCTTAAGGAATTTCATGGGATGGAGTTTATTTCATGTTGTTTCAAACCCACCAAGTCGTGTGGGGATTTAGAAGGAGATCATCGTATGACGCTCCGGACCCATGCGAATTGTTGAGGTTTTTGATTTTGAAAACTTAGTGAGAAAAGCGATACTTTCCCTAATCCTTTACGAACTATAATGGAACACTTTGTTTTCAAGAGGCACTCATCATCACACACACATTTCTCTTTCTTAAAGCTGCCTTTACTTTCATCCTCAACTAAGAAAATACCAAAAACAAGTCTTAATTTTGTAGTTATTTTAGGAACATAGATTAATTCCAATTGAACCCCCTTTGCATTTGCATTGTAAACATTATCACAAGCTAAGAATTATTGGTACGCCTTCTCACTTCCGAAGAGAACGATCATGGGGTTATCCCTATACAACCCTTGGAAATCAAAATTAATATTCTTGATCCATTTTCAAGGCTAGTCAGCGATCTAAGTTTACATTTTGTAGCTTAGTACGGATCAATTTGAAACACATTATCTTGTGTTGTTTTTCTTTATTTCTTTTACTTCCAAAGAGGTGTGAAAGGAGATACAACATTTCTCTTGTTTTCCAAAAGTCAAACGTTTTAAACTACAGCAAAGCCTACAGAAGTCAACTCGCAAAAGTTTCACACAGAAGGGACAGGCCAAGAAGGTAAGCTGCTAATTTCATATTCTAAAAAGCATCAGAAGATGGTTATTACAAGGACACACTACCACAAAGCAAGAGCCATAATTCCAAGTGGGTCAGTATTATGATTATGTGAAGTAAAGCAATAAGAATATAGCTTTTCATCCCTAAATTCATCATTTTTTGTATACAGCTTTAACAATCACTGGCAAGCTAAGATCAGGACTAAGTATATACCAAAAATGAGAAAGAAGAAGAAGCTCAGGGACCGTTTTTCGAGCCTTGCCTCGGAACCGAGATGGGGTCGAAGGTGAATACTCAACTGGTAACCGTGGTGGCTCAAGTTCACCAATAAGCATTCCCACAATTTCTTTCATTGAAGGGCAATGAGAAGGTGTCTTGAGCAAACAAAGAAGAGCAATTGTGATGCAGAGAAGGGCTTGATCCTTATCTAATGACTTAATAGACTGATCAACTAGATCGAGAAGCTTCCCATTACACGCATAATGGTGAGGACATGACAGGGGTGAAGTTTGCCGGAGCATTGCTGTTTGGTTTTAATTCGGCTATCAAAATTTCTCTAGCCGCTGACAGTGCCTGTGCCTAGTTGTAGCCAAGCACCGTCGAGCTCCAGAGCATATCGCATTTGAATTTAAATGCTTGCGCCTTCTCCGCCTACTGTCTCGGGCCCTAACTTCAGGTGCCTAAAGTTTAGGCGCCCTATCTTAAGAGATAGGGTGCCTAAAGTTAAAACGAGTGGCTTTTAGTGCCTTATATTTGATATATGGCACTAAAAGTGTGTCTTTTGGTGCCATATCTAATATAGGACGCTAAAATTGTGCCTTATGGCACCCTACCTAAATATAGGGTGCTAAAAGTGTGCCTTATGGCACCCTACCTCAGTATAGGGCATCAAAGTGTGGCTTTTGGCACCCTATATTCAATATAGGACGCCAAAAGTCAGCCTTTATGCGCCCTATATTAAATATAGGTCGCATAAAGGCCCGTCTCGATTCTTATAATTACAAAAATGCCACCACCTTCATTTTTTACTCTCTTTTTTTAAAAAAAGGATGTGAATTTCAGTAGTAAAAACTATGCTCTGTAGTAGTGTCAGTGCTTGAGTACTGTGAATACTTTTGTTATTGCTTGAGCATTCAATGGAAGAATTGGAGAAATGAAGTGTTTAAAACTCTCAATACTCGAGTACTAGCCATTGGTGCTCGAGCATTGTGAATGCTTTTACTTCTATCGGAGCATTTATGAAAGCATTGGAGGAAAGCCTGAATTTGGAACCCAATATTTGAGCATTAGATGCCAGTGCTCGAAGATTGGCAATACTCCTTGTTATGCTTGAAGTATTATTGCCAGTATTGCGTGGAAAACACCTCAACACTCAAGTACTGAGTTCTAGTGCTCAAGTGTTGGCCATACTCCTGATAGTGCTTGAGTACTCTGTAATATCCACCTTTTTCTGTAAATCAAAACAAAAGCCAAACCGATAGATATGAGATGAGACAAGGCCCAAAAATGAAAGTATAGAAAGAGAAGATATCAATGGACCAAAGAGACCCTGGTTAATTTATTCCCAAGGCTTTAAAATTTTTAAGAATGTAAGCCAGGGACATAAATGTCATTAAGTGGAAAGACCAAGGGCAATATGGTCATTAGATAAAAAGGGCCAAACAAGTAATCAGAAGTCAAGTCAGAGCACATAGATAGAAATAGCAGAAAAAGTTGATACTGTTGGGTTGGAAGTTGCAGAATCAGAGATTGGTCGGGTGGATGGAAGTCGATAGGAACTTCAAAGTGAAGCGTGCTCACCATGGAGCAATACAGGATGGGTGACCTTCTGAGAAGGGACCCATATGTCATTTAATAAAAGACCAAGGACATAAAGGTCTTTCAATATTAAAAGTAAGGGCAAAATGGTAATTTTGCAAAAGTAGAGAAAGTAAGGGCAAAATAGTAATTATGAGAAAGTTGAAAGGCATTTTGGTCATTTGACAAAAGAAAAGTCAAAGTCAAAAGTCAACCAATTGACCAAAATATCAGAAAAATTTACAGATGCCCAATAGATAGATCTCTACTTACCGTTTGCAATGACGAAACGCGGATTTTCCAAATTCGGACTAGATTTCCGTCCATGAAATTTTGAAGGGCAAAAAGGGGAAAAATAATTATTTAAGGTATCAGGAGCTCTTCAAAAATTTAGAGAAAAATATGGAAAATCTAGTGAATTTTATAGTAATTAATAAAATTATTACAAGGTATACGATTAAGGCGATTTTCCCAAAAATCGGGAAAAATGCCCGAAAAATACCCGAAAATCCCTGAAATATAATTATTTCTAAAATTAATTTTGGACAATCTAGAGGGCATTTTGGAAAAAGGAAAAGGGCTAGAGAATCAGTGAAAAATGTAGTATTTTTCAAGGCCCTAAAAGAAATTTGCTCTCCGATTGCTCCGTTTCAGGGATTTTTGACAGGATAAAATAATCCTGTAAAATTTGAGGTAATCAAGGAGTATTTTTAATATTATAAATTTGTTATATTCAAGATGAAAATATGAAGATTTAATGAGGAAGAAAATATCTTTAGAAAAGTATAAAAAGATTTACCGGAATAAAGTTAAGTTTATCGGTAAAAAGTGTAATCGGTAAAAGTAACCGAATGGGATCCAGTTGGGTTAGCCAAACCAGATTTTTCCCCATTTAGTTACAGCAATGATGACAACTTGATCACCCAATGAGAAGCAAGCACTTGTTGGATGTGGTGGTGGCATAATAGCCCTTGGATCACTCAACTTTTCAAGAATCAATTACAACCCTTAGATTAAATGCCACCTCATTTACCACATTAATGAATCAGTTTTTCCAGCCATTCTTTAGCCATTTTGCACGACTCAAACTTGCAGAAATTAGGAGCCAAAGTCGTGAAGAACAAGAGGAAGAAGAAAGAAGACAAGTTTGCCACACACAAGGTAAGGTTTACAAGCAATCAAACCACTACTTTTTCTTAAGCTTAGAAACCTCCTCTTCAATTCTATGGAGTTGTTTTCTTGGATAACCCTCTCTTTTATGAGATTAGATAGCTAGGGTTCTTGAGTTTCAAATGAAAAAAAGAGAAGAATTTAAAGAAAACTAAAGACTACAAAGCATCTCTCAAGTGCTAGAAAGCATTTTGAGGAAAGTAAGCGCTTGATTTGGTTGTTTGTTGTGATGGGTGAAATTTTTAGAAACCCTAATCTATGGGAGGGTGCTGTCCACGTTAATTTGGAGAGGAGGAGAGTTGTGTTTGAATTATTTGATGCATAGAAAGTGGTTTGGAAATAAGTTTAGACAAGTAAACATGAGAAAAGGTTGAAAACTCAAAATCCCCTTATTGTTCTGGTTTTTGATGCTTCCAATGGATTTAGAAGGCAACATTGTGTAGGGATACAAGTGTTCATGATTTTTAGATTCTTGTATATGAATTTGGAATTTTTGAAAGTTAAATAGTAAGGGCAGTAAAATTCGTTTTCTGGAGGCAGTGTAACTGTAACGTGATTTTGTGTGGTCCAAATGTTGTCCAATGACCATGAAAATTTACAGAATTAAAGTAGACTTATCAAGAGTCAATTTGATAGGTCATATGGGTTAATTGGACTTGTGTACTAGGAGATATGAATTTTTAAAATTGTGTCCTGTTTCTGGAATGAAATCTGGAACAGTTTGTATTTGACGAAATTCTGGGAATGATATGGCTGTGATGACCCAAATTGAGTATTTTTATATGAAAATATACTGAAAGAGCTTCACATAGGAATTTGAACCACCCCAATTGGAGTTATATAGAATTAATTATGATTTTTCAAAGTTTAGTCAACATGCTGACAGCTTTTGGTTACCATGCGAAATTAAGAGAGAAAGTAACCAAATGTAATTTTTAGGAACTCCAAGGGTAAAAGTAAGCCTTTAGGGCTAATGTGGCCCATTGGGCATTCACTTTTCATGGCTCTAATTATGTTATTAATTCCCTAGGGCCATAAAGTGACAAAGAAAAAGCTATGGTTAGAAGATCAAGGTACTTAAGGAGGAGGCAAAATCTAAAAGGTAGTGAACTTACTTACTTGTATGTGTGAGATGTTTATGTTGTGCATTGATTTGCTGAATTGCTTTGCTAGATTATGTGAAGCATGTATGAATGAATGAAGCTCTGTTTTTGTTTTTATTATGGCCATAAGTACATTACACAAAACATTGAGCACGCAACATTTCATTATGTGATCATGAGCCTACGTAAGGCAAGCATATCATGCACTAGCATTCATCCTACATGCATTGTTTGTAATGTTTGTTACTGGGATTCCTCGAATCTCACCCTCCCCCATTAACCATTTTAGGTACAAGTGCATCTAAGGAGAAAGTTTATGAAGTTTAAAGTAAGGAATTTGTCATGAGCATGGATATGTAATTATGATGTAATATGTGATGTGAAACCTATGCATGTATGGATAATATATGATAGCCAAGAACTCCTAAATGAATGATCAAACATGTTTCAAAAAGGATTAGGACTTATGGTTTTGAAAAGATGAAGTTTGAAAATAGTAAGTTTGGCAAAGTCTTAATGTAAAGTTAATCAAATGCCTAACTCTGACCTATTCCAAAACAGGGTAAATAAACTCCAAATGAGCTTAAATTTTACAGACAAATAGTTGGCATTGCAATATTTAAAACAAGCCAAAGAACACTAAATTTGGAGTTTTACACAGAAAGTTATGATGTTCCAAAGTTTGAAGAAAATCAATGAAAATCTGGGAAAAATGAAAAATTGCCAAATGAACAGTGCTTTTTCACGCATTAAACTGTTTCAATTGGACAAGCTAATGACTCAATGAGTATTTTTCACTTATATAGGAACTTATAAGTTTCAAGTAGAAATTGGAAGCACTCAATTTCGATTTCTCTAGAATTAGTTACGAATTTTCAAAGTTGGCCAAAAAATCTGTGATAGTGACGTGAATAGTAACCCTAAACTTGAAAAATTTATTTTTCACTCTTTGGTTACTCTAAGTCACTAAAGGCCTAAAGATGCTTCCAAATAGATATTTAATGAAGTTAAAGGTAAAGATTAAGGAGTGTCTCATGTTGCACAATTGCTTCAGATGAAAAACGACATGAACATGCTTACACAAGGATTGTGGAGAAGCTTCTGGAAGTGGGCCCCAATGGAGCAATGCTAGCAATTGGAGAAATGATGCACAAAAAAATCATAATGCCTGCCCATCTGATGTACGATGGACAAGACACCAACTTGTTCCACCATTTTTCCCATGTCGCCCAAAGACTTGGGGTGTACTCCACCAATGATTATGCAGATATCTTGGAGTTTTATATAGAGATAGATCAAAGAGGCTTATAGGCTTAAGTTAGAGTACTTATATAGACAAAATACTGCATATGTTCAATATGCAGGATTCAAAGAGAGGGTACATACCCATGTCTCATGGCATACTTCTCTCAAAGGATCTGTGTCCTAAAACACCGGATCAGAGAGATCGCATGAGTAAGATTCCATATGCCTCGGCTATTGGATCCATTATGTATGTCATGTTATGTACTCGACCAGATGTCTCATTCTCCTTGAGTATGACTAGTAGATATCAACAGGATCCAAGTGAGGGTCATTAGACTAATGTCAAGAATATCCTTAAGTACTTGGGAAGGACTAAGGATTTATTCTTAGTATACGGTGGTTTGGATGATAAACTCAGTGTAACTGGTTACATAGATGCAAGTCTCCAAACTAAGATGACTCTAAATCATAGTTAGGATTCGTATTCCTGTTGAATGGTGACACAGTAAGCTGGAAGAGCTTTAAGCAAAGTACAGTAGCTGATTCTGCAGTGGAAGCCGAGTATATAGCAGCATCAGATGCAACTCAAGAAGCCTTTTGGATAAGATAGTTCATTACTGAACTAGGGGTGGTCCCTACCATCTCAAATCCAAGGAATTTGTTCTGTGACAATAATGGTGCTATTGCACAAGCAAGCATATACTCAGGCTATTTCACTTTATCAAAGTAATTAATAATAGAGTTGATATCAAAATATGCAAAGTATCTAGAGAAGACAATGTTGGTGATCCTCTCAACAAACTGCTTGCATAAGCGAAACATGAAGGTCATGTTAGGACAATGGAAATTAGGCAAATCAATGATTGTACCTAGTGCAAGTTGTGCAATAGGGGCCAATCATTGTACTTAACACATTATTTACACTACTACAATAACTATCTTATCAACGCCCTTTTTTTAAAAATAGGACGTAAAAACGAAGACGGTAACTTTAGGCACCCTTTCATTAAAAAAAAGGGCACCTAAAGTTTTTTTTATTTATTTAAATTAGACAAAAAAAATTTAGGCACCCTATATTATAAATATAGGGCGCCTAATATAAAATGGAGGGCATTTTTTACGCCCTCCATTTATAGTGAAGGGCGCCGTAGGTGCCCTTCACGTGCGTGAAGGGCTCTTATGATGCCCTTCACGCACAGTGAAGGGCGCCTATGGCGCCATTCATTAATATGAAGGGCGCCTTAGCGCCCTTCACGCGTGAAGGCAAGTGAAGGGCGCCTTTTGGCGCCCTTTATTTTTTAATAAAGGGCGTCAAAAGGTGCCCTTCGTTTAAATTTTGGGCGCGAAAATTGGCGCCCAAATTTCAGATCCATATTTCATTCTATTTATATGCGATTTCTGTTTGGTTTTAGCTTCTCCGATGGCTCTCCTCTTCCTATTGTAGGTCAGCTTCTTCTTTTTCCTTCTTTCATTTATCTTATCTTTTGAAGTTAGTATTCGAACTCTCTTATTTTGTAGTTACACATCTCTTATGTACGTTTAGTGTTTAAACTTACTTACATATGTCATCTTCTTCCCCTCCTCTTTTGATTTCAGTGTGTTTTTATTGCTGGAACTGAACCAACAACACATATAACAGAGTGGGCAATTTCAAGACCTTTTTGAGATGTTTGATGTTGAAGAAGAAGAGTTACTGGATCATGATTCAAAGACTGATATGGGTTATTATTTTTCATTAATAGAGGATTGAAAGAGCTTTAAAATGAGACTTGAACCACCTAATTTGGAGTTTCTTACGATAAATTATGAATTTTCAAAATTTAGGCTAATTTTTTTTTAAAAAAAACCTACGGCGCCCTTTTTTATGAAAAAAGGGCGCCGTAGGGGGTCTACGGCGCCCTTTCTTAAAAAAAGGGTGCCAAAAGCAATGATCTATGGCCCCCTTTCTAAATAATATAGGGCGTCGTAGGGTCTCCTACGGCGCCCTTCCTCCTTTTAAGGGCGTTAAAACCTCAAACTTACTACACCCCTCAGATATACGCCCCCCCAAAAAGGGCGTTAAAAGGGTCTAAAAAAGGGCGTTAAAAATGTATTTTGTAGTAGTGTTATTTTAATGTATTTTCTCTATTTAATTATAATAACTTTTACATTTTTATTATGATAATTGCATCCATGGGCAAATTATGAATATTGTCCTAAATGTCCCTAGTCGGTTATCTATGTGGGAACAAAGATAAAGTAAGACCAGTATGACTTTGATAAGGTATGGAGATATGAGTCAAAGTCATAGGCATTTGTAAGAGTACAAGGTGCTGGACCGACCTACTATGAGAGAGCTACATGGATTAAATCATTAGCTTATCTCAATGTAATCACGTCATAATGCCCTTTGACATGAGATCATCATTGATTCCTGTACGATAGTCACTAAGCTTTGACCTAGTCAAAAGTCACTTTTTACGGGTGATGATAAAGGCTATAATCCGGCTTAAGGATTTTTATGTGGAGGAATGTGAGTGATCAAGATGGAATTTGTCCCTCGCATTAGTTGAGAGATATTACTGGGCCCCACGATGAGTGAGTCTCAGAAATGTATGACCATACTGTAACGAAAAGGAGTTTTTATTTCTTTGATCAAACAACTCAGGGATCAAGAAAGTAATGGTCGGGAATAGGAGGATGACGTCATCCATGCCTCATCCTTGATCGAGACATCTCGTGACAAAAGAGACGTGATGTTGTTGCATAAAAGGTTGCGTCATGTTAACGATCCCCGTATGATTTGGGTAGTCGTAATGTCTTGCTAGAGACCGCTTGCGACTTGTGGGCTTATAGTGGATTAGCCCACCGCCAACTTTACATGGGCCTACAAGGTTGCACGCAAGAATAGTCCAACATGAGCTTTTATTTCTGGGCTTTTTTCTAATTTTAAATATATACATATATATTTAAAATTTGAAATTGCACAATATTATGTAAATAATATTTGTGTGTGTTAGTTTAATATTTAATTTATTTGATAAATTAAATAACTAGCATTAATTTAATTTATAAAGATAAATTAAATTCGTTAGCTCATTATTTGGATTAATTGAATGAATATGATTTCATCAGATCGATTTAATCCAAATTAAGATTGCAAAATTCAAATTTCACATTTTGAATTTCAAAATTTGAATTTCAAGATTAATCAAGATTAGATCTTGAATATATTTTGAAATTCAAATCTCAAGATTAGATCTTGAATATCATTTCAAATTTCAAGATCAATCAAGATTGGATCTTGAATATCTTTTGAAATTCAAATTTCAAGATTAGATCTTGAATATCTTTTGAAATTCAAATTTCAAGATTAGATCTTGAATATCATTTCAAAATGAAAAATTCAGATTTTTCAAGATTAATAAAAGATTAATCTTGGATTATGATGCACTCCATGAGCTCTATAAACATGAGTGCTCGTGAACAGTAGTGGTATCCCATTCTGAATTTGAATTCACTCTTGAGCCATGAAACCCTAGAGAGAGAGTGAAACGAAGAGGTGCTAGCACGCTGCAATTGTTGGAGACTGTTCGCTTGGATACTTGTAGAGGGAGGCGTTCTAAAGAACGTCGGCTCCTCGTGATCGAAAGTAAGAGCGAAAGGTTGTCAAATCTAAAGAGATCCAGATGTAAAGGAAGGGACGATCTCAAAACGTAAAAGGTACGCCTTCATCTCCTCGATCTAAACGCCTTTGACAGATCCGTATTTGAGATTAGAAAAATTTTAAATTTCGCTGCGTGCACATTTTAATCTCAATAAGTCTAACTCTGAGTTTATCCTAATCTGACCTATTAAACTTAAATTAGTACTAGAAATGATTCATTTATTGGTCCCTTTTTTGAACCTTGGATCTGAAATAATGTTTGTTAATGTTGTGGGAAACATTAGCTCGGTGAAGCTAACCATATTTAAAGAGACTATATGTGCTTGTTTGGGAAGATTATATTATTCACATTGCACATAAGTCGAGACAAAAACTCCTCTTACATACTTACCTCAACTTGCGTAAAATCACTCTTCTAATGAATTCCCAAACATACTATATATGCATAAGAACTAGCCATATTATCTGTCATTAAAACTTGAAAATAGATAAATTAGTGAAAGTAAACGGTCCATTCTTAAATATAGATCACATTCAAGAAGAAACTTGTAGTCTTATCTGTGTAAGTTTTAGAATATTTAAAATTTTTCTCCAAATATAAAAGATTTTTTCCTATATATTTTATTTTTTATCAAGTACTATTATGTATAATCATGCACCCAACCAGAGTCACACACCCTGAAGGTTGAAACTTACAACCTCTTTTGCTTTTAAGTGAATTTACATGTTGCTATGTTGTCATGTATTTAGCAAAGATACCGTTGTTTGAATAACTTTTGAGTTGGTTGTGTTTGGTATGCAAATTAATCATGCCTTTTTTTTTTGGTGAGAAAATTAATCATGCCTTTATATACACTAAGTCGATGCATTAAGTTTGCCTACCTGACCATTACAATTTAATTTGACATCTAAAATAATAGTTGTTAACATCATAGAAAACAGTGGCTAGGTGAAGATTTATGGAGAAAATAGGCACAACTAACCATATTAATTGCCATTAAAACTTGAAAATGGATTAATTAAAGAAATTTCACCATACCGACTTAAATATAGACCACATTCTAGAAGAAATATGTCACCACTACAAAAAGGCCTTTACAAACACTACAAAAGCTACTATTATGAAATGTTCAAATCATAAGTTTTAGCTCTTACAAACCCTACAGTATATACAAAAAAGGGACTTCTTGAAGCGCTTCCTTGAGAAACCGCTACAGCAAGTAGCCCAACCACAACCACACATGTTCCAAGTTGAAACCTGTAGCCTGTTGCGAACCACAAGGGAAAGATTCTAGGAACACGAACCAATCTAAGGCCCTGTTTGGTATGATGGAATTGGGCACATGGAAATGGAAATGGAGCCCAATTCCATCATACATGCATGTTTGGTTGGATGGAAATGGAAATCCAATTCCATTTCCATATCCACCAAAAACCCCTTTTTCAATTCCATCCCAAAAGGTAAGTTTTGCAATTCCATCATGATAATTCCACATTTGCCTAGTGTCGACGGTGATGTCCAGCGACCTCAGTGACATAGCTTCTTCTTCAACCACGACCTCCAGTGACCTCCGACCACGATGAAGGAGACCTCCAGCGGCAGCTTCATCTTCGATGGCGACCTCCGGCGACGGCTTCAAGACTCCGATGGGGGAGAGAGGGGTGGACAAAAATAGAGGATCGCCATAGCTGGAGATTGAAGCTGGGGCGTCGGTGTCGCCGGAGGTCAGGGGCGACGGCGTGATAGCCTTGGGAGCTGAGGGAGATGATCTGATGGCACCAGGAGTACCAGAGCTCAAGGAAGCCGTGGAGGAGCAACACCATCGGACCTTCTTTCTCGGCGACATGCATGTTCATCTTCGTCTACGCACAGGATTTTTCATCTTCATCGACATGCACGGTGATTTCTTTCCTCCCGACGACGACCATTTTCCACGAGGCTGAAGGTGGAGGCTAACGGTGGAGCTTTGGTTTAAGGCTGAAGGTGGAGCGGGTGGAGGCTAACGGTCGAGTTTTGGTTTTTTTAAAAAAAAGTTGTTTTAATTTAGAGGGGCTTTTAGGTCTTTTCATCCAAAAATCATACCTCATTTCCATGACATACCAAACATACTTTTTAAACCTCATTTCCATTTCCATTTCCACATCCATTTCCATATCCATTTCCATATCCAACGAAATGAATTCTGCGTACCAAACGAGGCATAAATATATAACCCCCATGTATTTTTCTTTTTTTGGGAAATTATTCATTTGGTCTTTCAACTTTTAACTATATTGTGACTTAGTCCTTCAAGTTTAACTCATCGCCACTCAATTCCTAAATTTGGTCTGTCCCATCTATTTCCCCTTCATTGGTTTCTTCATTTTTTATGGAAAATCATTACCAAAACTGGAACCCATATTTTTTGTAGTCTTCACACCAAGTATAGTCCCATGGAAAAATCTTCATCACTAAATTTAGCAATGAAATTTGTGACAAAAAGTTTTTGTCACTAATTCCCTATTATTTTTAGTGGTTGGAACTTACAACCTCCTTGGTTTAATGTGCATTTACGTGCTGCTATCATATCCTATCTTTGGCGAAACTACCCTTGTTTAAAGAGCAAAGAAATGGAATTCAATTTGACTTGTAGTAATAACTTGGGATAAAGATGAAAACAACTTCTTTTTTATAACTAATTTAATGAGACAATTAAATATCTTTCATCTTGATAAGGTATTTAAAAATAAATAATACTTAGAATCAAAGAGAATATTTCTTTATTTATCAAAATTTTATATAAATCACCTCTCGTAGCTTTTACATTGTGTGTGGGTATAGAGTTGAATGTAGGCACTCCCTCTCCTTGTGATTACCTCAATAGCTAATCTATGCATATTAAAAAAATTAATTAACCTAGTTCTTTATATTTAATTTGTGCAAATTGTCATATTTTCCCTAAAATTCCCCTAATTCTCAGTAAACAATTATTTTAGCCTGCTTACCTTTTTCCCAATACATAGGAGTATTATGGGAAAGATGAATACATTATACATCACTATGAGTGAGATAAAAAAACATAGGTTTTACAAATAGAACCAAATTAAATCCACAACAAACTTTTATATAACGTAAAATT
Organism: Vachellia pachyceras; assembly: GCA_025593235.1. Classification (NCBI taxonomy): domain Eukaryota; kingdom Viridiplantae; phylum Streptophyta; class Magnoliopsida; order Fabales; family Fabaceae; genus Vachellia; species Vachellia pachyceras. Next base: position 3,987 of record JANTPZ010140421.1, on the reverse strand, counting down.
AATGTAACCCAGAAGTGCGGACTTTGTCCTAAAAAACTCAAATTACAATTTAATTAGTAAATGCAAAAGAGAATAAATAATGAATTAATGATAACTTATGATCTTGGAAATATTAAGCCAATTTATACGCGTCCATAAGACCCTGAGTATACGAAATTCATCACCCAAATGGAACAATGGCTCAAGAACTCAAAGTACATATATCAACACAAGAGCAGATTAATCTCTTATATGCCACGCAGTATTCTATCAAGTATACATAACCAAAAAGCAAATATTTTTAAAAAGAACATTCTCATTCATAATTCTATAACTAATCTCAGAATAGCAAAAAATAGAAAGGGCTATGTATAACCTAATAGTCTAACTAGTACTCTTAACTCCTAAGACTCTTTTAAAAATATTAATTTTATCTAAAAAGCTCAAAAGGATTACGATATATAATGATGGATATAATTAAAGGATAAACAAAAATATTGGCATATTTCAATTATATTTTGGATACACTAAAAAATAGGATTTACCTATGCAATTTAGTGACAAAATTCCATCCCTAATTGTTCACCGCCAATAGGCAGCTTCCAAGTGACACCAACTGGGGCTGCCACCTCAACACCAGTCACCACGTGTCACCTACTGCCAATTGCCACATGTCCCCACGTCCACTGCCACATATACATGTTATCCACATCATCGCACCTCACAAATAGGTTGCCTTTATGACCAAGCTGGCAAGTCAAGACCTCATCCGCCTGTGTTGATGCCTGTTCTGGTTAAAATGGGAAGAACCTACAAACTTTAGATGTAATGTTATATATATATATAATTTCAAATACAAGTAGAAAATAGATAAATATAAATATGTTATAAAATTAAAGAAAATAATGATGAGAGGAGAGAGAAAATAAGAGAGCAAGGAAAGAGCTCTAATTCGCTGCATGATATGTAGTATATAAGCGATGCCTTATATTTATTGGCATAGGTTTTTAATGTCAGACTAAATCAATTCCATGATTTTATTAGTTACCATAGGGATATATTCACAAATTAGTTATTTTGCTCCAATATGAGATCAACGGAAGTTTCTTGACAAAATATAGGAATTACATAGACAAGCGTGCATCACAATCTACGAGAGTGAGTAACCAACAAGCGTGGGTTGAGGGCATGAAACAAGCATAGGGATAGAACATACGAATAACAAAAGTGAGTCAATACCCATGAATACAAAGTGAGCTCAAAATTTACCATGACACGCTAAAGATTAACAATACTGCTGTTTGTAATCAATGTTCTGTATTCAGTTCTTTCAAAAATATTCTCAAGCATGTAATCAATTCACCCTTAAAAATTAAAAAGAATTTCTGATGATGAACTCATAAGTAATAATGCATAACAAAGGATCCCTGTATGAAAGTTCACAAATAACATCTCAAAATCATTTTCAAACATATATAGAGTATATAATCTAAGTGTCTCTTCTTTTCCTTATATCTATGCATGAATCACATTAACAATTAAATACTTCAAATGAAGAAATAATCAAGATTCCAAAAGTTTTCCTTTCAATTTTCACAATTAAATATTTAATATAAACAAAAAAGAGAACAATAGATAACATTAAATAAAATCCTCAAACCTTACTCTTTGTAATATAAATCAAAAGATTAAATAATTCTTATAAGCTTTTATCAATGAAACCATGCATAAAATATGGTAACTAAACTAAAAATATGAAATCTTGTCAAATGTTCTTTAATTTATAAATATTATAATGGATGCTATTCACTCACCTACAATCATCTCAACATGTAACTCTTGTCTAACATTCAGCTTCCAACTTGTCTTCTTCTTCCTTTCATAACAATAATATATAAACATACCGATTTAACATCGGAATTTTCTCCCCACCTCATCAAAACAGGGAAATTGTCTACTGTTTCATCAGAAAATAGCATTTCCAGTTTTTTAAACCAAACTGAAAAATTCATAACTTATACTCCACTCATCCAAATAACAATAACGTATTCTAGGATTTATTTTAAAGCACAAGATGTGTACTAAAGGCTCGCCAATTTTTATTGGTAGAGGAGGTCATTTAACTGGTTTAAAACCCACTCACAAAAATAAACAGCTTTGCAAATCCTGTCTCAAAAATTCTTCTTCACATATAATTTCTGGCGAACTTGAGAAGTTCCTTTCAATAATTGATCATAATCAAGTCATATAATTTTAACAATAATCCCATGATCATTTCCTTTTGTTAGGATCTTATAGTCACAGATTAAAATATGAAACTTCCATAATCCAATTCCCTCAAACAGTAAATATCTTTCTTTGAAAACACTGCCCCTACTTCGGTTCTCATGCTCAAAATTCAGGAATTAACTTTAACTCAGAAACTACCAAATTTCAAAAAAAACTTTGCTACAGCTTTGAGGATCCATCTCAACAATCCCGCACGAAACCAAAGACGTACCCATACATACATGTATGCATGCAACATACACACACACACACGCATACATACATACATTTCAGAGCATGTCTTATCAGTTTGAAATTCAAGACACAGATTCTATAAGCATAAAATCCTACATAAACCAGCTTACATATTACCCACACGTACAAGTATGCATAAATTGTCACAATACCTGCCAAATGAACGTTAAACCTATGAGAAAACTTAAACAGTGAATTTGCGAAAACTATTCATGTATATGAATACTGATATAACTCAGCAAATACCTAAATTTTGCATGAGAAAGAATACAAGTAAGCTCTTGAAGCATTAAAGAAAAAGACTACGGAAAAAGTCCAGCTAATCACCTAGTTAATGCAGGTAATTAGTGTCAGATTTATATCATATTGTGCCCGAAACATATTGGTCTATATGTTTGTGAACGATTGCAATCAAAACCTTATTTGCTTTGATATAATCTGTCATGGGTTTTGTTGCTTTGCTATGAACGACTGTTATCTAATTAACATTTGGTGGGCGAAAGCGAAAGAATGAGGACAGAGAAGCTGGAAGAACTGGGTAAGAACATAGAGTCCATACACACTATAACACCTCCTCCAGAGTACTTAAATTCTTATGAGTTAATGAGACAAATTTAGACCTCATTCAAATTCTAGAATCAGTGAACCAAGTGAAATTTTAAAACTTGATACCCTTGAAACCTCAAAATGGTAGAAATAGAAAAATATAAACACTAGTAAAAAATGATGCTATACCTGCCGAATTTTTTTCCGCAGGTAAATTACCTGCAGATTTTAAATCCACAGGTAATGTTTTATGTAAATTTTTTTAAAATTTTTTTTCTAAAGTTTAAATAAAATTTACAAAAAAATGAAATTAAAATTTTTTAAAAAAATTATCAAAAAAACTATAATTGTTTATTTTTATTGTTTTTAGCATATCTTAGAATTATTTATTCAATCTAATTAAACAAATAGCTTGTAAGTAATGACATTAGCCATTGCAAAATATTTTAAAATTTAATAATCTAGGTCCAGTGTTTTTTACATTACAAGGTTGTAAAATGATTAAAATTTGTGTGTCTATATGATATTGCCCGAAACATATTGGTCTATATGTTTGTGAACGATTGCAATCAAAACCTTATTTGCTTTGATATAATCTGTCATGGGTTTTGTTGCTTTGCTATGAACGACTGTTATCGAATTAACATTTGGTGGGCGAAAGCGAAAGAATGAGGACAGAGAAGCTGGAAGAACTGGGTAAGAACATAGAGTCCATACACACTATAACACCTCCTCCAGAGTACTTAAATTCTTATGAGTTAATGAGACAAATTTAGACCTCATTCAAATTCTAGAATCAGTGAACCAAGTGAAATTTTAAAACTTGATACCCTTGAAACCTCAAAATGGTAGAAATAGAAAAATATAAACACTAGTAAAAAATGATGCTATACCTGCCGAATTTTTTTCCGCAGGTAAATTACCTGCAGATTTTAAATC